>OLKM01007679.1:0-11103 GCA_900291075.1 Melanogrammus aeglefinus | reverse complement strand
ACTTACAGTGCTATGCAACAAGTATTTCACACCCCTTGCCTTTTTCCTATTTTGTTACATGACCTTGCAGCCTAGCTTCTAGTTCAATATTTTTTAATTCTGAATTTTATGTGATGGCATCCAAGAGACAAATGTCTAAGTTGTTTAAGCGAAATGAGAATAAATCAGTTAAAACTATTTTTTAGAAATAAACTCGAAATTGCATGGTGCATATCTGTATTCACCCTTTGCTTATGAGCCCATAAAACGCTCTGGTGCAACCATTAACCTTCAGAAGTCACATAATATATTGAATGCATGCTACACCTGTGATTGCAATTAAGTGTCACACGACTGTCAGGTAATATACACACATTATTGAAGTGCCCCAGACGGCTGCACACCTAAAACAGGGCACAAACTAACCACTGCCTGGAGCAGAAGAGAACTTCCAAACAAGTCAGGGACAATGTATGTTGAGAAGTACAAGTGGGTAAGTATAAAATAATCCAAACTTTGATGTTCCTTGTAAGCACATCAAATCTTCATCACCAAATGGAAGAACATTGGGCACAACGTTAAACCTGCCAGAGAGGACGCCCACCAAACTCACGGCGGCAAAAGGGGCATTAATAAGTGGCAGACAGAGACAACCTCGGGTAAACCGTGGAGAGACTGCAGGTGTCCACAGCAGAAGACTGGGAGTCACTCTGAGTAGGTGAATAAGCCGTACGGCTCCATAAAGAGTTGCTTCTATGAACCAGAGGGCAGCAGACATTATTTCAGCAAAAACCAGAAATGGACGTTTTGGGGAGAGAGGGACACAAAGCAAGAGAATGCGGCATTACGGCAGGTCACAGGGGCAAGTTTGCGAAAAGGGCATGTCGTACGACCATCAAAAGGAACACGCTATGTCTGGCTCAAACCCAACAATCGGCTCACCCAAGAACACCATCCCACAGCTGAAACATGATGGTGGCCACAGCATCAATGCGTGAGGTGAATATCTTTCAGCAGCCGGGATGGAAATGGTCAGAGTCGAGCGGAAAGATGTGTGTGTAAATACAAGGGTGTTCTGGAGTAACCTTGTACCACTATGTGCGATGAGTTCTGTCAGGCTGTAATAACAGAAGAACTGGTCGAATAGACAACCTCTGAAATTACCAATGAGGGGTAAGAGGGGGGGGAGTCCGAGTCTTGGCGGCTCTGACAGCGTTTCTTCACAGTGCATCTGCGCAATTCTAAAAGCATGATTACGAAAATTATACTGACATCGCAATAAGGAAATTAAACACAAAGGCAATTCAGGGGAAAATTATCTTTACTAAAGCATCCCAGTCACAGACAAGGGGCAACGAAATAAAGCTGTGCATTACTAGAATATAAGCATAGGCTCAAAACAATAGCCTTCAAACAGTGTGCACCGCGCAATTTGCGCATTAGGCAAAAAAAAAAGAGCCCAATCAATTAAATTAGAAATAATGTGCCAATAATAAAAGGGAACCATAAAAGTTCGTTATTTAGCAATAAACTGTAACGAAATAAAGTGCACAACAATAACAAGGAGAGCCTCATTCAGAATAATAACAATAAATAAATCAAATGCCGCAATATCCACAAGTATTTTCCAAAATAATGTGCAAATATTACCAAGTGTTAATGTGTTATAATAAAAAAACGAAATAACTTAAAAAAAAAAAAAAAGTATAAAAGGCTATTTCACTCACAGAGTACACATCAGTGTCCACTGTCCACAAATATACCACACCTTTTTTGTGTTACTGTGCCAGAAACACAAGCATATTCCACGTTTCTTGAGAGGGAGACAGCTTCTTGATTTGTTGACAATAAATCCTGCGGCTTTTGAGAAGAAATGCGTTCAATGTCAGAGGCGTGGATGTTGCGGGATACAGAGAGCAGTCGCTTTGCTACTCGTGCCAGGCTCGGGGTAATCTGTCTTTGATTCTTTTCCCACAACCCACACATGTTCAGAGTCAACTGTTTAAGTTTTTGTTCCTGAAGATAGTTTTTTTCATTTCTTCTATCACTTCTCCACCTGATTGTGTACGAAACCAGTTCCCTCCTCATCTCCGCACAAACAGCATCGCCTAATCTCCTTCTCTTCGCCAGGTGTTCGTTTTCTGTTTTTGACACATGTGACCTCCTCACTCCAGATTCAACCAGTGGACTGCGCCTGCGTGACCTCCAGTCGTCTGCCAGCTGTGCAACTTCTGTATAGGCCCTCGCTCGTTTGGCATCATCCAGAAAAGACAGCTGCTTAAAAACGAGGTTCTACTTACTGCACTGTGGATGTATACACATTCACAATTCGGTTTTTAATAACTCCACTTGCTGTCAAATTTCTTCGACAGCCTGCTTTTCAATTTTTTTGGGTAATGGTCATTTATTCCGTGATGGTAAGTGACGTTTTCTTTAATTTTGGCCAGCATGGGTACTGTTGCAGGACAGGGACGCCGTTGTCCTCTTCAGACAGCAGCTCCGTCAGGGTAGTCATGGGTTCAGCAGCACATTTTTTATGTCCTCTTACCGCATTCCGTGTGTTGTAGTGAGTTCAGTGTACTGCTGTCGCTTCTTCTTGGTGATAGTTTGGTCGGGACAGCAGTGCGAATGGGCCACGTTGCTCCAACAGTCCCGCTCCAACATTGAAAATGTTGAGTTCCAACGAGTGGACACATCCTGAATAAGTTCATGCTGAGGGACATTTGCTGCTCTTTGCTCTGTTGTAGCCAGTTTTTGCTTTGTGCCATTTTTTACAATGTGCCACAAGATTACGTGCTGCAGTCCACGGCGCGACAAAATTGGCTCTTGTCTTGAGCGCAGCATCTAAATACAGAGCTCAAAGTGTGTGCCCCGCGCACGTGACTGCGCCCTGCATCTCCAACCATTCATGGTGACTCTCTTTAAATGTTTCACACAGAGTGCCATATTCCGCGCGTTGTCACATTATACACCGACACTCTCTTTTCTTCTGGAATTTTAAAGGCATCAAGAACTTCAGATAGATCGCGCAGCGTATTTCTTCCTGTGTGCGCCTCTTCCATTTGTTTTGTCTCAAGCACAACACAACTCTTTGCTTTCCAGTGGCATCAATGAAATGGGGCAGTCACTGTCATTATATGACTCATTCGAATAGCGTCCACTATATCTGTGGTCAGGCTCAGTGCCTGCCTCGCTGTGTGTATTACTCTCTGAAACTTCTCTTTGATCCCTCGTATTTTGCCGGTTAGTGATGGCATTATTGTCGGCGCGCTGCAACGGAATATCAGGTTCCAAATACTTTAACAGGTTCTTAAAACTTGGCTTCCACGACACCCAATGGGCCTCATACCGATGCAATAAAACTGACAATTCCTTCTGTGATATCATTTTGCGTTTGGATGTATAGCGAGGAAGTGCTTAACAACATCCGCGTGTGTCTGGGTGTATCTGAGGATGCTGCAGTTGTTGCGGCGCGGGTGCGCATGCAGTTTATAAACGAATAAACGATACTAGACTCTATAATATTGAATTGTGTTAATATGATATTAAAGCCTAATTAATATGGAATCTTAACCGTTTTTTAAGATGATACGCCAGTTTGTAAGTCGCAGCTGTGATATTCGCAAACTGTGTTTGGCAAATCTTGCATTCGACTTTTTTCCCGCCACTATTTGGTAAAATTCTGCCACACTCTGCTGATTGTCTTTGGACATGGATGGTAGAGGACTCGCTGTGCTCTCAAAGAATAAAATTAATGTATTAATAAATATATAATAATATAGAATATATTATATAATATATAATATAAATATTCAGCAATCACCGGACGTTGATAACGTGGACGTTCTCCTTCATCTAATCCTGTCTCTTAGTGGGTGGCTAATTTCATTATAATGAAAACAGAGGGGTGTTTGTTCTCTGAAGAACAGCTGTTACCTCTGGAACACAGGGGTGCTGCTGAAACGACCCCTAATTAGCATTTGTACTTTCCTTCCTGATGAAATTTAACCATAGGATGTATAGAAATTTAACATGGCAAAAAATCGACCAATTCAGAATTTTGGTTCGACCCAGAACGTATCGAACCAATAAAAGTCTCGATCCGGGATGTCGATTCTGTAAGTCGACTGTTACAGCGCCGAGTGATTTGAGGTAGGACGGAGGTTCAACCTTCCAGCAGGACAATGGACCCCAAACACACATTGCAAAAGCCAACACTTGAGTGGTTTAAGGGGAAACATGTTAAATGTGTGGAAATGGCCTAGTCAAAAGCCCAGACCTCAATCCAAATTAGAAAATCTGTGGTCAGGACTTAAAGAATTGCTGTTTCACAAAGTTGCAAACCAATCACAACTTGAGGAGCTGGACCAGTTTTGCAAGGAGGAATGGGCAAAATACCCCAGTGGTAAGATGTGACAAAGCTCATAGAGACTTATCCAAAGCGGACTTGAGAGTTGTGAACCGGCCGCAAAAGGTGGTTTCTACAAAGTTATTGACTTTAGGGGGGGTGAATAGTTTATGCACATTGAATTTTCGTTATTTTGTCCTATTGTTGTTTGCTTCACCATATAAAAAAAAAAAAAAACATCTTCAAAAGTTGTAGGTATGTTCTGTAAATTATATTTATGCAAATTCTCAAAACAATCCATGTTTAATTCCGGGTTGTGAGGAACAAAACACGAAAAATTGCCAAGGGGGGTGAATACTTTTGCAAGGCACTGTAATATATATACATACACATATATATATCTATATATATTTGTGTGTGTATATATATAAAACACTAATAGATTAGGTCGACCTCACTAATATTAACGTTGGAACCACGCAAGACTTGGCTAACCATAGCAACAAACCCCGCGAAGCCCAACCCCTACGAGAGCCCCCGCGCTACGGGCCATCCGGAGGCGCACAGAGCTTTTGGCCATGATATTATGTATACAATATATATTATACTTTTATATATAGAACGTTATAAAGAAAGACGCTGTCACCGAGAATTGGCCGCTCAGACGCTGGCTCACCGAGTGTGAGAGGAGAGTTGACGGGAGAAGATGGCGGTTTGTCTAGTTTCAAAGTTTATACCGTTTATACTCGGTAATACCGGTGTATCAATCGGTGTGAAAAGTTTCCACACCCAACGGCAACCCTAGTTGCCATTGCATTATGGATATGACTGTGTACTAACTTCAATTACAAATCAAGGCATTGCAATTTTGCAAATCATTTATACGTGGGTCTTTCTCAGAAACATTGAAAAACGTCCACACCGCAAACATATTGGCTCTTATCCAGACAAGCGTGGGCTGGCCGCGCTTTTTGTTTGCGTCATCACAAATTTCTTTTTCGGCCGTGTTGTTTCGGTGATAAAAGTATTCCGGCCCGAAACCGAAAAAGCGCTTTTGGGCCATTTTTGGAAAATTTTCGGTGGCCGAAAATTCGGTGCATCCCTATTATTTTATATTAATTGTAAAGAAATGCCGAAATTATATATTTGAAAAATAAGCCTTGTGGCACATGGGGGTTATTATTATCTGTGTTATACAGTTGGTTTGACAAACTTGAGGTCCAAAGAGGTCAAGGAGCTAATACTAGCTTTATTTATTCATTTTATTTGTGAAAAATTGCCGAAATGAAATATTGAAAAAATAAGCCTTGTGGCACATGGGGTTATTGTTATCTGTGTTATACAGTTGGTTTACAACTTGAGGTCAAAAGGTCAAGGAGGCAAAATACGTTTATTTATTTATTTTACATTAATTGTTATATAAAATTGCCAAAATGCTATATTTTTTTAAAAATAAAGCTTGTGCCACGTGGGGGTTATTAATATCTGTGTTTTACAGTTGTTTTGATTTATTGAGGTCAAAAGGTCAAGGAACATAATACATTTATTTATTAATTTTATTTGTGAAAAATTGCCGCAATGAAATATTAGAAAATGAGCGCCTTGTGGCACCATGGGGTTATTGTTATGTGTATTACAGTTGGTTTGACAACTTGAGGTCAAAAAGGTCAAGGAGCAAAATACGTTTATTTATTATTTTTAATTTAATTGTAAAAAAAAATTGCCAAAAATGATATATTTAAAAATATAGCCTTGTGGCACGTGGGGGTTATTATATCTTGTGTTATAAAGTTCTTTTTGATTATTGAGGTCAAAAGGTCAAGGAACATAATACGTTTTTAATTTTAAATTGTGAAAAATTGACGAAATGAAATATTTTGGAAAAAATAGCCTTGTGGCACATGGGGGACATTAATCTGCATGTTGCACAGTTGGTTTGACATCATTTCATTCAAATGGTTGAAGTGCAAAATAGGTTTGTATTTTGTGAATGTTAAACAGTGGCGGTTCCTTCATAGGGGCGATTTGTGCGACGCAGGTAACAAACACGGAGTTTCTTCTTTTTTTTTTTGTATCTAGTGTAAGGACGGGTGATTAATCTGCTGTTATGCAAACTGGTTGTATATGTCATTGTCCAATTCAGTTTAAGGTCGCGCCTGGTGTTGCCACGCCCATTTGGGGCGATTTCTGTCAAGCCCAAATTTGCACCAGAACTCTCCCATTGACATTCATGGTACGTCCGTTTTTTTCAAAAATCATGCTCCCAATACATTTTCTATGAGGGTTTATGTGCTCGCACAAACGACGTGCTTACGTCATCTGTCTGTTGCTAACCCGCGGGAACAGAACATTCTACGAAGAAGATGGCGAGTGTCAAGAGCAATACTGTAGTGTCTCTGAGAGAAGTGCCCTTTAGTCGTCGTACTAATGCGGAGAAGGAAGCGATAAACAGCTATGACCCCCTTAGACCTGATTATAAAACATCAAGCAAGTGTCAACGAAAGGGGAGAAGGCCTACACACGATCTTTTAAAAATAACTGGTACCACAGAAAAACCTGGCTAGCCGGCTGTGATGTAGCCAATGCTCTTTTTTGCTACCCCTGCCTTCTCTTCCACCCAGAAAACAACACGGCAGACGGTACAGCGTGGACAATAAAAGGGTTAACGGATATGCAACATCTGTCTGACAAAGTTAAAAAGCACGAGAAGGCAAAAAACCACATGGACAGCTGTCTGAAGTTTTCAGCTTTAGGGAGAGTGAACATTGCTACACAGCTGGATGAGGGGTATCGGCTAGCAGTGCTTCGTCACAACGATGAGGTGAGCAAGAACCGCCACATACTCAATTGGCTCATCCAGTGTGTGAAGTTTTGCGGTATTTTTGAGCAAGCTTTGCGAGGCAGAGACGGAAACCGAGGGCTTCCGCCAACCCCTGGTATTTTTCGGGCCTTGTCGATTTTGTGGCACAGTTGGATGAGGTGTTTGATGAGCACCTGAAAACGGCAAGTGTCTTCAAGGGCACATCCAAGACGATTCAAAACGAACTGCTGGGGTGTATGCTGGGTGTGGTGAAGGAACGATTTGTCGAGGAGTGAAGGCTGCGAAGTTTTGAGCCATCCAGGCTGACGAGACCACCGATGTCAGCACGCAGACTCAGCTGGTTGTTGTTCTCGATACATCGAAGGCAAGTATGCAGTGCATGAACGTTTTTTTGAGTTTCTTCCCCTCGACCACGAGTCAACGGCGACTCTATAGCGAATGTGATCCTGGAGCGACTGATTTCCCGACGACGAGAGAGAGAAACTAAATCGCTCAAGCGTATGATTGGTGCCAGTGTGATGAGGGGAGAGAAGGCTGGTGTAGCACAAAAGGTGCGTGAACACTTCAAAAAATGCCACATTTATGTGCATTGTTACGCACACCAACTGAACCTGTGGGGTGTTCCACAAAGCCGGTTTTATCACATAACCGGGTAAGTTAACTCAGGGTTTGCGGTAACCCTGGGTTTTCCGTTCCAAAATGACCACGGTATGTTAGTTACTATAGCAACATATGCTCTTAAGTAAACCTGGTCGGAGCAGGTTTGCGCAGGTTAAGTTTGAAACATAACCCGGTTTGGGTGTATTTAAACCCATGTTCACCGCAGATTTCATGTGTCAATGGCATGCCCTTTTGATGAGAGAACTGCTGATATCGGAGCGCAAATTATACGTGCAATCCACGGGAGCGATTAATAAGACCACGGCTCGACATCTTGGCATATCGGATGACTTTTTGCTGGAGAGATATAGATTCTCCCGCAATCTTTAATTTATTTAAATAGCCTTCTCCAGCCTTATAGCCACACTACCAAATCGAGGACCCTCAGTTCACTCCACACTATTTCCGTAGCCTCCGTTTTTGCAAATGGCAGTTTTATCTAGGCTATAAAGTTGGAGATAATGAGCACATCTCAGTCCTTTCAGATGACCCATCCAAGATTTTTATCGGCCTCCTATCACACAAAGAGCAATATTGTATGAGTACTATGCCGAGAGGCACTTACAACATAAAGTATAAAATAGTCCTAACAGACTTACATCCACTGGAGAATGTTCGATCGTAGCCGGCGGCATCATTACAAGCACTAATCCATCTTGATCTGTGAAGTTGATGAATTGTCACTTTAGGTTTTCTACCCAGTTACCAAAAAAAGAAACATTTGGAAAATATGCGATGTGCATGCACACGGTTTGCATGTGTTACTTCGAAGGCAAACAAAATCTAAAATATAAGGAAACACAAAAACCTACATTCAACCAGTGGGGTACCCTCACATGGCCCCTGGTACCCTCTCCATGCCAGGGGGCCCTGAATTTATGTTTATTAACAGCGCCTTCACCGGGGTCAAGACAATTTGAGGGCCAGATCCAGTCTGCCGACTGTCATTTTACGATTGGCTTAAAAAAATGGCATATTTATATTTAGACCAATACGATGGTTGGAAAAGCTTACCAGTTTGTATGTTTATATACTTTTTTTTTTACTTGACTCCGCTGACCGCTTGGGAGCCATCGGAGTAGCCTACATATTTTTTTTTAGAAGAAAAGGGTTATTGTAGGAACG
This sequence comes from Melanogrammus aeglefinus, assembly GCA_900291075.1. NCBI lineage: Eukaryota > Metazoa > Chordata > Actinopteri > Gadiformes > Gadidae > Melanogrammus > Melanogrammus aeglefinus. The sequence goes on along the minus strand of OLKM01007679.1, from coordinate 2,170 downwards.
TTAAGAATGCTTAACTGGAACTGGAATTTATAGATTCATGGCTCAAATATTAAGGATCATGCTTTTGACGTGTAACTAACGCATTTACGCGGTCAGCGATCCGCTACAGGCTTTGGTTCTCCGGGTTGCCAGAGGCTTTAGCTTCCCTTTTCTTGTGATAATGTCCTTCTCCTCGCCATAGCTCTCCAGGGTTACTGGAGTTCCATTTCATTGAAATAAGCGGCCCGTTTCGTCATTTCAATCAGGGTTTCCATGATCCATACATCATGTCTTTTTAGGTTTGGCGTGGACGCGCACAACCCTGGGTTAACCAACTCCGAGTTGATAAAACTAATGCATAACCGCTGCTGAGGAACCGAAAACTCTGGGTAGGTAGGCACAGGGTCAATCAACCTAGAGTTCAGCGTTAACTCAGTGTTTGTTAAACCTCCGTTCGTGGAACACCCCTCTGATCATGCAGCAAGCCACATCCAACATAAGCAAAGTGAAGGTTTTTTTCTCTGAGCTGAGTGGGATTTCAAGTTTTTTTTCCCGTTCACCCAAGAGGACCAGCATTCTCGATCAGGTCGTCGCCCGGAGACTGCCGAGGGCTTCAGCTACAAGATGGAATTTCCACAGCAGGATCGTCAACACTGTCAGTGAGAATCGAGCTGACCTCATTGAATGTTTCGAAACCATCAAGACATCATTTGACCAAACAACAGTGAGAGAGGCATCTGGGTTCATCCGAATGCTGCAAGATGAAGACTTCGTTTTTTTCTTGAGCGTTTTTCACAACATCATGCCCCATGTGGACATCCTGTACCAGCAACTCCAGCAGAAGGACATCGATGCAGTACTCATCCAGCGGGCCCTCCAGAGGTTCACAAGCAGTGTGCAGGCCATAAGGTACGATTATAAGAATATATTGATAACTATGTTGTACCAATAATGATTAATTAAATGATGCCAATAATGATTAATTAAATGTAGCCTCTGTGGTGTAGTCTAGTTTGTTGAAATGACTGCACTAGCTTAAAATCCTTTGCAAAACTAAAGAAAAGTTGTGAACAGTTGTGAAAAGTGTGTGAAGAGTTCTGTGTGTGTTTTATGTTAAAAGGATACAGTGAAATAATGGTGTTTCAAATGGATAAACAGCCTGTAGCATGTAGACTACACAACAGCAAATGACCCAACTAACAAAAAATGTTGTGTATTTTCTCAGGGGCTCCCCCTCACTTCAGCAGGTCCAGGGAGAACCAGCTGCCAAACGATCAAGGACAGCGTTGGGAGAGGAAGAAAAGCAGAGGATGGCTAAAGAGATCTGTGACACCATCTTGGCTCACTGCAAGGAGCGGTTTTCCTTCACCGACCACCTAGTTAGTGCCACCTTACTGCAAGGAGATCTGTTTGGAAGGTACTGCCATTCATTTCCAACCGAAGCGCTGCATGCCACTGTGAAGGCATACCCCATGCTGGATCAAGCAAAGCTGCACACAGAGCTCTCCCTCATCTACGAAAACCCAGAGTTTAAGGGATGTTGTGGTGCACTGGCACTTTACCAGCTGCTCATGTCCTACAACCTACAGGACACGTTCTCAGAGACTGTTGCTCTGTTGAACATCATTATCACCACACCCATGACCACCTCTGAAGCAGAGAGATGCTTCTCAACATTGAAGAGGATAAAGACCTTCCTGCGCAACTCCATGGGCCAGGAACGTCTTAACGCCGCTGTGGCCATGCTTTCAAATGAACGCGAAACTTGTCCTTAGCATGCCTGACTTCAATGAGAGAGTCATTGACTGCTTTGCTGCATTAAAAGAGAGACGCAGCAAATTCCAGTACAAGTGATCTCTCTCTCTCTCTTTCTTCTCTCTCTCGTCTCTCTCTCTCTCTCTCTCTCTCTCTCTCTCTCTCTCTCTCTCTCTCTCTCCTCTCTACTCTCTCTCTCTCCTCTCTCTCTCTCTCTCTCTCTCGTCTCAAGTAACAATATATTCAAGCTCTTTTCACTTGTGGTTGTATGTGTATTAAACAAAAGGGCCTCTGTGTTAAGGTGTTGTTTTTTTCCAATATGCATGCTCACGTCCTACACATTGCCATGCCTTGGATATGTTCGAGTGTGAGGTTCTTGCGAGTCATCCCGTTTTTGTTTAGAGTGGACCTTGTCAGCAAAATTGCTTATCACATG
>OLKM01007678.1:0-11113 GCA_900291075.1 Melanogrammus aeglefinus | reverse complement strand
CTTGCGCACCTACTAGTTCATCATCCAATACGACCTGGGATGGCAAAGATGATCAGATTGACTGGCAGGATTGTCTCTCTCTCTACAATAGTCTTTCTCCAGGACGATGGGACTAGGTTGGTACCTCACTCTGCTGGCATCGCAAAGCCCTCTGCAGCGAGGCCTTCTATCAGTGGAGAGGACTTGAATATCGCCACGGCGACAGATTTGTGGTGGTTGGGGAGCTCCTGCTGCAGCTGTACCAGAAGCTTATTGTGTTCCCAGTGAACCTTAGCACGAACGTGCTGGATCAGCTCAGTCCGAAAGATATCCAGGCATCACAAGACATGGAACCAAACAATTGGGCCATTAAAGAAGGCACTGGAAAAGAATAAAGGGCTGACACGCTCAAAAAATGATTCACCTGAGACTGTGTTGCTCTTACGCGAAAGCCGAAAGTTGGAAATAAAGGATGGATTACTCTACAGAGTAAAAGAAAAAACATGCGGAAAACAGATCAAACAACTTGTCTTACCAGCCAGATACCGCCCAATGGTGTTAAGGTTTCTACATGATGAGTGCGGACACATGGGAATGGAACAGCACTACCGAACTGATCGAAGACAGATTTTATTGGCCGCGAATGACAGCTGAGGTCGAGCAGTACATTCGAACCTGTGGTAGATGTATCTCCAGGAAGACACTCCCTCAGCATGCCTTGCCTTTGAATCAAATAACAAGTAATGGCCCTTTATAGATTTAGTCTGTATTGACTTTTTGCAGATAGAGGGGCCTGACTTAAGGGTGTTGCTTAATGTGGTTAGTAAGTAGACAGACCATGTGATACACGTTACGGTAGGCCTTATCTTTTGATAACATCTTTCGCTCACAATACTCTGATAACAATTAAGAACCGTGCATTGTTCAGGGTAGAAGAAGAGCTAGATTCGTTACTCCAGCTTTTTGCCCACGAATGACAGTGAGGTCGAGCAGTACGTGAAGCTGTGGTATATGTGTGCTCCAGGAAGGTCACTCAACTCAGCATGCCTTGCCTCCTTGAAATCACTACAGTACATGATCACGTTAGTATCTATGCTGTATTGATTTTTTGCGATAGAGATGATTTATAGCGGTGTCTGCTCATGATTAGTAGTTGAAGACCATTGTATACGTTACGCCAGCAGTTTGCATACCAAAAGATCAAAAGGCTATCACCGTTGCAAGAGTATTGTGGGAGAAGTATTTTGTGCACTACGGCCTACCTGCACGGATACACTCGGATCAAGGACCGGAGATTTTGAAAGTCGCCTGATCAAAGAACTCTTGTCCATGCTTGGGGTTCGGAAGTCAAAAACATCCCCCTATCACCCACAAGGGGACGCACAGCCAGAAAGGTTCAATAGAACACTTTTAGCAATGCTTGGTACCCTGGACACTGTAAAGAAACAAAGTTGGAGTCAACATATCACCCACCTGGTACATGCATACAATTGCACCAAGAATGATTCCACAGGATACTCCCCTTATCATCTCATGTTTGGAAGGGAGGCAAGGTTACCCATTGACATCTGTTTTCACCGCCAAACGGTGAAAGTGAAACCTCCTACCAACAGCACGTCACCAGGTTGAGGAAAGAGTTACAAAAAGCCTACCAACTGGCATCTGACGCTGCTACAAAGAGTCATCTGAAAAACAAAGCTCGCTATGACCACCCAACCCGGTCTCACGAAAATTCGTGACACTGTCACGTTATTTAATCTATTTTTCGTGATCAGCGACACGTATTTTCAAAATTTTCGTGTCGGGAAGCACAATTTTCAAGCTCATGTATCTCAATTGGAAGTATTTGTCGTGTCACTAAGCACGACTTCCAAACTAAGGTTCTGTCCGGCAGCGTTCTCCCTATCGTCCCTGAAGCAGCTCCGTACAGAACATTGATTGTTATATTGTTATATTGAAATTGTCTGCGATAACTAACAATGTGACAGCTTTTGGCCACCCGTTTCTACTTAAAATTGTCTGTGATAACTAACAATACGACAGCTTTTGGCCACCCGTTTCTACTTTCGCCTTTGATTCTGAGAAATTGTAACAATTCACGGATAGGCCTATACTAAATGCAGGTGGGCTGCTCTGTCGGCAAACCGCGAAGGAAACAAGGGTAGCTGCTTCATCTGTTCTTTTTAGAATGGTCTGATGTTTATTGTACCTAGCCATCTATTGTCTTGTTCTTGGCTATGTGCAGGGACGTTGGAAGTAGTGGTGCGGGGGTATTGGATTGTTGTATTGGAAAACAGAAGTATTTGTGTGACGTTGTTTTAACTAAAGCCAAATAACTGTTAATGCGCGCACATTGTTTTTTTGTTTGTGCCGCTTATCCTCTCTCCGTCCACAAGAGCAAGCTCTTTCTTCAATTGATCCCAATGAGCTTTTATTTGTTTCATTTGATTTCTTACTACGATCTACGGATCGGATAGTTACACGCACACGCACACGCACACGCACGCACACGCACACGCACACGCACGCGCACGCGCACGCGCATGCACACGCACACGCACACACACACACACACACACATCCAGACAAAGCATCATGGAAAGCATGTCTCCGTCCGTTTGATGCGTATTATTATATAGCCTACAAAGAAATGGTCAAGTGAAATTGTCCTATTTTTTCCTCTACACTCTGACATAAATTGATTGATAGGTTGAACAGAACAGGACACATAAGCCACGCATAAAAAACACAATCGACAAAACAGGACGGGTCACTGTGAGCTGTTTTGTGTGCCCGATCAATTGAGGGCCGTGGCTTAGCCTATCATAAACAAAGCGAGGCTTACCTGACCAATCAGGGGAACGCGCAGCACATGGATAATTTGAATAATGATATAATAATTCTATGAGAATAATAATTAGGAGATGTTCTGGTAAAGTAACCTGATGTCTTCTCTGTTGAAAACCGAAACTTAACTGTCGCCAGGCTGGGCTGACTTGAGTTGGAGCAGCCAAATAGCCTAAATTAATGAATATTGTTACGAAATAGAAGTAGGACCTAGGTAGGCCTAATGTGTAGGCCTACGTTGTGTTGTGTGATTTTCCTCAGTAGCCTACAGTAGACCTAGATTCTGCGCTCTGAACGCCACTAACTGTTCTGTAATAGACCTACACTATCGCCGACCACATGAACACCCACCCGGCTTCTTTCTTTCTTTTTTTAATTTTTTGATATGATTTTCGGCAAACCGAAAATCGTTTTTTTTCGGTTTGCGGCCGGGGGGAATACTCGTATTCTGATTGGCGTACATTAACTCCTGATATTGGCCTATGGACACCTGCTAAGTAGTTCCAGTCAGTGTTTAGATTCTCTGCCCGAGCCCGAGCCCCACCCGTTGTTTACCACCACTATCCTCGGGCCGGACCGTTTTTATTTTTATTTTATCATTTGTTTATTGGCCTAATCTGAGGGAGAAATCTATGCCACGCGTATTACACGGTTTTCTTCTAATGCCCGTGGGACGCTCCTTTCACTTGCATGGGTAGTCCGGTGACTTGTCAACCCCAGCGTCTTCCGTTGCTAAGCGACGACACCGTCTTTGCGGACAAATTATTTCCCTGCTGATCAACACTACGAATGGCCAAAAGACTTGGTATGCCCCCCCCCTCTTAAATAAATACTATGGCAGAATATTATTATTATTATTATTATTTATTAATATTATTATTATTATTATTATCATTCAACTTGAACATGTGTTTTTACAGGAGAGTGGTGGAGGGATGACGTAGGTCAGGCCACCCGGAAGTGAGCGTCGCGCTGGGTTCTCTTGACAAAAAAGCCAACGGGTTTTTCCATTGGGTTTTGGATTATTGCAGAAAAATTTGCATCTTTGAAGCACCTCCTCAAAAGCTGAAAATAAATAAAAAATAACCTTGCTCCAAAGAACGAAATGTAAACCAATGCATTCTGAATGGGAGTGTTCTCAGACGTGCTCCACAAAACGATACGAGAGAGAGAGAGAGAGAAAGAGAGAGAGGGAGGGACAAAGAGAGAGAGCGAGAGAGAGAGCCTTCAGAAAAGGGTGTGCTAGCGAGAAATATACTTTTTACTTGCATAATCTTAAGTCAGTGAATGAGTCTGATCTTTAGTTTGATAGTTAGTTTTATGGTCTCCCGAATGTGGCAGGTTGAGTGTTGCTCCTCCTCCACTCAGGTGATTTCTGGTGGGCAGATTGCAGATTGGTTTCACCTGTATAAGTGCTGCGCCTTCTCTGGCGCGCACACTGCTGCCTGGCACTCGTGGCGAAGACTCGGTGTGGCGTCTGTTAGTTGTTGGTTTGTTGTCGGTTGTGTGGCGTGCTTCAGTCACTTGAAGGTGAGTAGGCAATGACGCTACTTTCGTGCAACTTTATGATGACAAGCAGGTGCCCAGTGATCGCGAGTGTTTTTGTAACTTTCCAGCGTTGTTGGCCGTGTTGTTCGGGGGCGGCATTGTGAAGAGTGAGGGGAGTGTGGCATCCGCTCTGTACTGTTGTGCCGCAGCTGGTGATCAGTTTTTCGGGGCGTAAAGCTCTCTTCGTTCGGGTAAGCGTGCTCTTTTGTTAACCCGCTGGTTGTGTTAGCTTTGTGCTTAGCCGTCTGCTCTCTGTCCTGCTGTAGCTGTTGGAGCCGCAGCGGTGCTTTTGCTTTTCTTCCTCCTCCTGTGCTCTGGTGAAGCTGCCCTGCACGGCTCTGTGACGTAGCCATAGGCGTCGATTACGGGGGGGACGGGGGGGACATGTCCCCCCCACTATTTAAGATACGAATTTTGTCCCCCCCACTTTTAAAAATGCGACCGAAAAAAACCCAAAAAAAAAACCACATAGCCTACTCAACCGAAATCGTCGAGTCTAAATCATGCGATAGGCGCGCACGAAGACATCCTCACAGCATGCACAACAGCGGGCTGTGAGTGGAGCAAATGAGGGGGCGGGATTCTGATCATCAGTATCTCTCATTCAGTGCCGCGCGAGCACCTGTGGTTAATCATTCCAGCAGCAGGCCTACTACACTTGGCAGTTGGAAGGCAGCCTTGCACCTCGTCCTGACATACAGCGAGCGAGCGAAACGGCGAACGAAAACTCGCGCGAGGGTGTCCTGATATGCAGGCGTGACGATTTTGTCGCGAGTGTATTTTATTGGTTTAAGAATCCAAACCAATCAAATCATCGAGGGATGTAAACACATTCAACAGGAAGCAGCGTGTACTTATCAACCAATAAGAAGTGTTTTAGGGGCGGGACACCGCCGCGAAATGTCGTCCAGAATAGAGACAACGCGAGCGATAAATAGCGATTTTTTGTTGTTTTTATATCATCGCGAGGGGGAGGGGGCAGGCGGCTACGTGGGCTGTCTGTACACACAGCGTTATAAATAAAGAAGTTTCAAGACAGCCAGCCAAAATTGACATTTTTTATTCAGAAAATTAGGCGGTCCCTTTTGCTTCCTGTAAAAAGCATGTTTGTGACACTGGATAACGTGGAATATGGATACATCATCTAGCCTGCATGTGGAGGGCCACATAAGGTAAGAAATTGGTTTACGTAAACTTTGCTCCTGGTTTTGTTTGCTCGTGATGACCTGGCTAGGTTACCCACGGTCCTAAGCGATTGTGATCATCTGATTCTGGTTGGTGCTCCAGCTAGTATGCATTCATATATAGATTGCAGCTAGTAGCAGCTACACACGGTTCGATTGCTATGCCAATGTGGTTATAGTTGTTTTGTTCTGATTGAGATATTTGACGTTGGACTTGGAGCCAGTGGTAGGCCTATCCTGACATAAATTATGTTCTCGTATAACCTGCTGTGTGATTATCCTAAACTCTAGGGGATTTTATTTGCGGGCAATTTGCTCATGATGTAACGAGTGAAGTGTGAATTGGTCCTTCGCGAGTGTTTACAGCGAGCGAGCGAAACGGCGACGAAAACTCACGCGAGGGTGTCCTGATATGCAGCGTGACGATTTTGTCGCGAGTGTATTTTATTGGTTAAGAATCCAAATCAATCAAATCATCGAGGGATGTAAACACATTCAACAGGAAGCAGCGTGTACTTATCAACCAATAAGAAGTGTTTAGGGGCGGGACACCGCCGCGAAATGTCGTCCAGATAGAGACAACGCGAGCGATAAATTCAGGGTTGAGCGACATCGCTGGACGGCGCGACGTCGCTCGCAGCACGTCAGGACAGGCTCATTGAAAAGTATAATTCTAATCACTTTTCCTCGCTCGCTCGCTCGCGTCGCTGTCGCATCGCTGTATGTCAGGACGGGGTGTGGTGCTCAGTAGTACCTTGTTTCATTTCGTAGCCTACCCCCTTTACAGTCTGCCATTGATTGTCTGGTGAACTTTGTTGATGTCAAGATAAGTGTTAAATTGCCAACACTTTTCTTTGTCCTGTGTGTATTAGTATTACATATCCCGAGCCAATACCCTGGTGTTTCCAACGTCGTTTTTGCAAAACAAGCCAAAAACACAAACTGGTTTTTTCAACACCTGACAATACACTGCAGAGCATATTGTAATGCAGCGTTGAATGGATGAATAGCTTACATAAGGGTACCCACCACTTTTCAAACCACACTCAAGCTTATGGTTATTGTCCCCACCACTTCTAAAAACAAACTGACGCCCTTGGACGTAGCCTACACCTGGCGATCCCAAACGTAAACCATCCACGGCCTCCGGTCCTGGGGCGGCCGCTCTGTCTTCGCCAGCCACTCCGTCTTCGCCAGCCACTCCGTCTTCTCCATCCACTCCGTCGTCTTCATCATCTTCGGCTGCTCCGGCACCGTTGCCTTTTTCCACACAGTCCGATGTGGCGGTTGCATTCCCACGCAGCGCTAAGTTTTCAGTCCCACTACAACTCTTATTGGTTTGGTTAATTTTCTGCTTTTCCTTTCATTTTTTGTGTTTGTGTTCTTTAGTTTATTTGTTTTGGGTTAAATCCTATACATACATATATTTTTGTGTTGCGTTTTGTTGACCCATTTGGGGGTTAAAGCATATCAATATTTTTCTTATTATTTCTGATCTATTTGCTTTGGGGTTCAACTGATTATTTTCTGTTTAGTTTAACATAGCTGTTGGGTTTGTGGTTTGGGGTGTTAAATTACGCCTGGCCCCCACCCACAGTTAAATTTCGTTTGTTTCCTCATTACTTGTCTTAAGAATTAGTTGGGTTTCTGTATATTTGTATTTGGGTTTAAATATTTGGTTAGGAGTCAGTTCTGTTCCTGTGTGTGGGTGTGAGTGCTGTGTGTGTGTGTGTGTGTATGTGTGTGTTTCATTATAGTCCTCTGTTTTAAATAATTGTCGTAACAACCTGAGTGTCCTCGCCACACAACTAGTGTGTATTTTTGTGTTTCCTTTCTTGTGTTTCCAGGACAGGAGCTGGTGCAAGCGGGCGGCAGGCTTGGTTTGTAGTGGTGTTCCTTTTGTGGTTTTGGAGTTGATTTTAGTCTGACCGGCCTCGCTACAGCCCTAGCTCTGTGCCTGTTGGTATTTATTTCCTACTTTGGGGTTTTGACTTGACAACTTCAGTGGTTGTGGAGATCAGCCTGAGCTCTTTATAATTCATCACTTATCTTAGTACAGTACTCAAGAGTAAAAATCTTAGGCTTGGTTCCTCAACATTCACATAGCAGCAACAGTAAAAGATAAAATAAATAATAAGAATAAGAAACCATATGAAAAGGAACAAAGTAAAAATAAATAAATAAATAAGTAAAAATAAATAAATAAATAATAAATAAGTAAGGGCCAAGTACAGGGCCAAGGTTGTATTTCCTGGGGTGCAATTCCCCAGGTGGCGTTGTCGAGCAACTTCCCCCCCCCTTCTCTCCATTCCGCCACAAGTTGGCGTTGTCGGCAGGATGCATGTTAGAGGACAGAGACGTGACTTTCATTTGTGTTATTAGTTTTGAGTTTGTTTTTTTTTCTTTCCCTTTTTGCTTTTGTTGGATTAAGTGGTGGTGTGTTGAGGCAGTGGTGAAGACGGAGCGGCAGCATATCTTTTGTTTCTTTCTTTCCTTTTTGCCAGTTGGTAAAATCAGGTCTCCATTTTGAGTTGGTGAGTGTGGTTTCTGCGGTTGCTATGGAGGAGGAACTGCAGCAGCTCAGAGAGCTAGTGGCACAGCTTAGAACAGATAACGAGCAGCTGTCTCGAGCGAGAGATGCTTCCCACGCTGGTCCCAGTAGGGCTGACCCCGCTCCTGTTGCTCCGGCTGCTGGTGCCAGCTCCAGGGTCACTGAACGGCTGGTTGTCATACCTAGAGATCGTCGATGTCCCATGTTCAATGGCAGAACAGGTGTAGGCTTAGCTGAGTGGAAAGACGAGCTACAGGTGTGTATGCGTGCCCGCCACCTGTCTGTTCGTGATCAGGCTTTCTTCATCTTTGACCACCTAGAAGGGGAGGCCAGAGAAGAGATAAAGTATCGCCCCCGTGTGGAGAGGGAGGATCCTGACGAGGTTTTGACCATCTTGACTGAGCTTTATGGCTGTGTACATTCATATGTGACCCTGCAGCAATCTTTCTTCTCCAGGAAGCAGCAGGACGGGGAGACATTGTTAGAGTTTTCCTTGGCTCTGATGGCCCTGATGGAGTGTGTCAAGCAGTCAGCACCTGATGCTCTGCCTAATGCAGAAATCCTTCTTCGCGACCAGTTCGTGGAGCATGTGCTTGATGGTGCCCTTCGCAGGGAATTGAAGCAGTTCATTCGTCGCGACCCCACTGCTTCTCTGCTTGACACACGTGGAGAGGCCATTAGATGGGAGAGGGAGGGCTCTCCAAGGGGTGTTAGGGAACGTAGCCACTCTCTTCCTTTGGCCCACGGTTTACAGTATGGAGTGCAGGGTAGTTCTCGCCCCGCCCCTCTTGTCTCACCCCATGACTCAGAGTTGAGCGAAGTGAAGGCTCTCTTGAAACGTCAACAAGGACAGCTTGACCAACTGGCCCAGACCATGGCTTCTTTGCAGGCTCGTCCTTTTCCACCTCGGCCCCCTCGCAATGGGCCTTTGATCTGCAGAAGATGTCAACAGCCAGGTCATTATGCCAGTGATTGTGATGGGGAGCGAGTCCCCCCTCGTCCCCGTGCTGGTTCTTTGACTGGTCGACCTACTACTGCGGCTGGATTTTCCCGCCCTGCATTTCAGCCGGAAAACTGACGCCCACTGAGCTGCGGAGCCAAAGCTCAGTTGGGGAGGTTAGAGGCTCGCAACCTGACCTCATTGATCGGATAATGGCACCGTGTGCCCATATTGATGTTTTGATGGGTGGGGTCACGGTTTCATTCTTGTTAGATAGTGGTTCCATGGTGTCTACGATCCCTGAAAGTTTCTTTGTAGAACATTTTGCATCATGGGGCCAAGAGCGCCTTCGGTCTTGTAATTGGCTGCAATTGCGGGCAGCTAATGGTCTTTGTATCCCGTACATCGGTTACTTGGAGCTGGATGTGACCTTGTGTGGAAAAGTGGTCCCTGGTTGTGGGATTCTGGTGGTGAGAGACCCTCCTGATGCTGCATCTGCTTCCCCGGGGATCTTGGGGAGCAACATCATTCGTCGATGCTATCGTGAACTCTTTGCCATGTATGGCCCCGCCCTCTTCAATGCGCCGTCGGTGGTTCAAGCCCCAGGCCCAGTCCTTGAAGCCTTGCAACGGTGCCATCAGGCCACCACAGAACATCAGAGAAACATCACTGGTTCCGCCCGGGTTCGTGGGAGACGGGCAATACGAATACCTGGTGGAGTACTGAAGCTTGTGGCAACTACCTGTGCAGAGCAGCGGGCTGGTCAGGCTGCGCTGTTTGAACCAACAGAGTCTGGCCTGCCAGCAGGGCTGCTGACTTTTCCTTGTGTGGTCCAGGTTACCCGTGGTACAGTTTACGTCCCAGTGGTCAATGTGGGGACGACTGATGTCCTTCTCTACCCACGTGTTGGTCTTGGCGCTTTAAGTAGTGCGCATGTTGTCAGTCTACCAGCTGGCGTAACTGAGGTGAAGCTCACTACAGCCTCAGTTTCATCCCATGCAGCTGCTGGCACAACAACGGGTGGGCTACAAGCTGGGGACCTGTCCGCTCTAGCCGAGCAAGAGCAGAGTGAGGTGTATGCTCTGCTGCAGAAATACCAGGCAATTTTCTCGAATCACGACGGTGACTTGGGTTGTACCAACCTTATCTCTCACGAGATTCCTTTGCTGGACGAGATTCCGGTGAGACAGCGGTACCGACGGATACCACCTTCGGAGTACGAGGAGGTGAAGGCTCACATTGACCAGTTACTTGAAGCTAAGGTGATCCGGGAAAGCAATAGCCCTTTTGCTTCCCCCATTGTCCTGGTCCGTAAAAAGGATGGTAGTCTCCGGATGTGTGTTGACTACCGCCTGCTTAATCGCAAGACACGGAAGGACGCATTTCCCTTACCTCGCATCGAGGAAAGCCTTGACTCCCTTGCTGGAGCTCGCTGGTTCACCACCCTCGATTTAGCGAGTGGGTACAACCAGGTCCCCGTCACAGAGCAGGACAAGTCGAAGACAGCCTTTTGTACACCTTTCGGTCTCTTTGAGTTTAACCGTATGCCATTCGGCTTGTGCAACGCCCCAAGCACCTTTCAGAGATTAATGCAAAGGATGTTTGGGGATCAACAGTGTCAATCCTTGCTCTTGTACTTGGACGATATTGTTGTATTTTCATCTTCTGTCTCTCAACACTTGCAGCGACTGGAGGTGGTCCTCAGTCGGCTTCAGAGGGAAGGCTTGAAGGTCAAACTTGAGAAGTGTGCCTTTTTCAAAAGGGAGGTCCGTTACCTGGGGCACATTATCTCGAGCCGAGGCGTTTCCACGGACCCTGCCAAGATTGAGGCGGTGGCAGAATGGCAGCGGCCCTGCCATGTGTCAGAGCTGCGCTCGTTCTTGGGGTTCGCCAGCTACTACAGGCGGTTCGTGGAGGGGTTCGCAAAGCTGGCAGGCCCCCTGCATAAGTTGGTGGCAGAGCATGCAGGTACCCGGTCCAAGCGAGGCTCTGGGCGGGATTTGGGCTCTGCATGGACACCCCAGTGTGAGCAAAGCTTCGAAGCTTTGAAGGCGAAGTTGGTCT
>OLKM01007677.1:0-11117 GCA_900291075.1 Melanogrammus aeglefinus | reverse complement strand
TGTCGCCGAAGTTTTTTCGCGCCACACAATCATAAATCTGTCGCTGTGGCAAAGTTTTGTCGAATCTGTTCGCGCCACCGGTACGCCCGGATCTCTCTTGATCTCGGAAGCTAAGCAGGGTCGGGCCTGTGTTAGATACTTGGATGAGGTGAGACCGGCCTAGGAAAACCAGGTGTCGTTTTGCTATGAGTGCTCTGCTCTTGCGGAATACCGTCCCCAGCTATGGAGTAAATAGTGGGTAGATGGCACCCAGCCTTGAAAAGGCACCCATCAGGAGAAGGCTACTTCAAAACAATAAACCAAAGATGTTGCTCGGCGTCTCTTCCGATCCTACAAGGGAAACGAACAAAGGGCGGATAAGGCTATAATGACTGGAAAACGGCCGGAGTAGGATAGTGAGGAGTTGCGCCCCACAGTCCTTAATTAGCATTAAGTCTACGGGAGATAACCAGCTGAGGACAACGTTGGAACGACCGTCTGAGGACGACAGGAGAGAGAGAGAGCGTCCACAACTTGACTCGCAGGGTCCTCCATTTCACAACCATGTCTCGACATTGCATTGTCTTTACCGTTAAAGACAAAAAGCATTTAAAGACAAGTTCTTAAAGGACAAGCATTGCATGTCTTTAGCATTGAGCGGGAAAGTGAACGCTACGTTTCACTCAATGAAGGTGACGCTGATGGCGTGTAATCACGTGTCATCACGCCGGAAATTCGGCGTCAAAGTTGAAAAATTTTGAACTCGAGCGAATGCTGTCGCGCCACCAAATCCACGGTTGAACGCGCTCGCCCAGAAGACGCGAATAGTGTGGCGCGACAAATCAACATTTTGTCGCCCCCGTTTTCTTCCTCGCGAAAAATTGTTCGCCCGATACGTGTCTCTACGTTCACTTTGTATGGATCTTGTCGCCCCCGTCGCGTTTGGTGTGAACGCACGTTACCTTGAAGAAACTGACATTGCTGAATGAACTGCTACTTTGATGCGAATGAAACACGGCATGCACTTGAGACAGAGAGTCAACATAAGATGGGAAAACTTGGACAACGGTCGCCAATATCATTCAGCACAGTCAAGCGACGCCGTCCTGTGGGAAGTGAAGGGAAAAAAATCAAAACACTAAAACCTCCCTTAATGTTCTGTCTCTGCTTAGGAATTTAGGTCTGAAATGGCGATGTTCAAGAATCTTAAAAGCTGAAGTGTCTCAAATCAGAGAGTCTACAACCAGCCCAATGCACGCCTCGACAGCAACCGCCAGCAGGTGGAGCCAATGTTAACAGCTGTCCCACCAGTTTTCAGATTCAGCAGGTGGCAGTGATCAGGCACAGGGTAACTGGTTCACACCCTGGCTCCAGACCACAGGGGAGGGACCACCCAGTACCAGCAAAGGTTTGCCCCTCGCGCAGGCTTTCCTGGGCTTGAGAATGCATGTTTTGGCTTGTCAAACAGAGTTGGAACGCGAGGGTATTGCATTGCACTGTTATAGGGTGTCGGCAGAGCAGCGAGCAATTTCCTTGCTGGTTTGTTCGAATGAGGGACAAGGACAGTTTGTGGTGAGGTTTAAACGGGGAAAGGTTTCGCTCGCACGGGACAGGAGTGACCACTAGTACCACAAAGTCCAGCACTTTGCACACTGTAAAAAAAAGGCCAAAGAGGTAAACTGAAACAATGTTGCATCATGTAAAAAAGTGCTCTACTGTTCAGGCCATGTCAAGTAGATAATTGGGCTTACACCAAAAAGAGTGGTTTTCGTCACTCTGGTTACTGTAAATCTTACAAAAAAGAAAGAAAAAAACAGGACAAAAATGGCGTCCATTAGAGGCGAACAAACTTGATTGATTGCTTCATCCAAGGTCAAAAGTGTCCAGGCATTGGTGATCGGGTTCCCAAGTAACGATTTATGATGACCTGTGAGGAAAAAAGTTTAACTACCAGCAAAGACTGGAGAGATATTTTTCTGAGCTTTTGGACACATCAGATACTCGATAGTTATAGTGGTCAGCAAGATGGGAAACATGCCATATGGGTGGGATTGGCGTAGATATAACTTTTAGTTTGCTTATGCGGGGGCTCCCACTACATGGGGTTATCGTCCCTCACACTTGTAATGGAAGGGAAATATTGCTCGACCAATTATTGTTTCTAATTACATTCGGCTCATTGTAAAATAATATTTCGAAACAGCCGTAATGCTGCAGAGAACACCTGGTGGACCACAGGTCAAGGCAACATTCCCGGCCAGGGCAAAGGCCTTCATAGAACAAGTAACTACTGTAGGTAGAGCAAGTCCCTTAATTGACACACAGAAGTTTGTAGTCAAAGACAAAAAAAGAGAGGGATAACTTATACCCAAACATATGTCCGATCAAGTTAAAGTGCAATGTGTCTATGGAATCACCAAAGGAAGATACCACACTCATCTTCGAGCCTTGAGTGAACCCGCGCTGGACAGAGGGACTTGAGCTTATGTGACAACACTCGTAAAGGTGACTAAAGGGCCAAACCATCCATCACTATTAAAGTGTACAGAACCCTACGGACCACGATGTAGTACTAGGCAGAGCAAGAACTGTGTCGGGACTGTCCAGCAGACCCAAGCAGTCTACCCACTTTCAATTCTAGAGGGGTTCCCCGCCCCCTCCCCCTCCAGCTAAAATGAATCACATCAGAGTTTTGAAAAGAATCAAACTACTACTGATGTTTGGGACCCACTGTAAAGTCTGACCCATCTCAGCTGAACCAGAGAGAGAATAGCCCACAAAACAATGCTAAGAGAAGAGTCTGCCTCCTTTCAAAAATCAGATGAAGATATTGGGCTGCATAGAAATTGCAACTACAGTATATCCCTTAAAGACACTGCGGCCTGTAGCAAGAACCTTATCTATCTGTGCCTAAGCCACTGTTACCGTAAATGAAAGACTACTTAAATGACCTCATCACCCAGGGCTGGGGTAGAAAAGTCTAACTCACCGTACGCCATCACCGGTGTGTGGCGTTTCGAAAACAGGACGGTACGTCTAAGGCTGGTATAGATTTCCCGTGAAGTAAACAAAAAAACTCTCCCTGACCGTCAGCCTATTCCCAGAGTACAAGATATAATGGACGGCCTAGCAGGAAACTCATGGTTCTCGCTTTTAGATGGCCTTTGAAGTTATAAAGTGATGCTGGTAAAATATGTTGTTTATTACATTGTTTATTCTAAAAAATTCATTATTCTTTATTTGCTACAAAAATTATTCAAAGAGCCTAAATTAGGAAAGTTGTTGCAGAGTTTTTTTATTCACCTCATTTTGTGTTCAATCTTTCGGATGGTCGGGTGTTCGTATTGCTTTTGTTTTGCCTTGTTCAGCCATGTAGGGGGGAATAGGGTTGCTTGCCGTTTTTCATTCGGCTTACAACTTGACTTGACTACAACACTTGCGTCCTTCGTGTCTTTTCTATTACCCCCCTCACAAGTAGGACGGTGGTTTGTGTTAATTGTTTATGTATTTATATTTTTTAATTTGCTACGGAACATTGCATGGAGAGGTTTATAGCATTGTTTCGGGAAAAATGTGGTCTGGCGTTGGCTGGATAGGAGGGACTGAGACGGATGAGGAGGACTATGTCTATTAAAAATCCTCGACTTTATTCAGTGGAAAAGTATCTGGTAACAGGTTTACTAATGATGAGCAAAGCCTAAGAGGTAGGTTCCCGTCTAAATAACCTTAGGCGCGTTGCTGAGGGACTCTAGCTTCGCCTTGGAGGCAAGGTTCTACTTCAAGTGACGAAATATGAGGAAAAGGCGAATGTTAAACTGGGTTTAGCCCGTGATATGCGCACGTTTACCGACGAACCTGTTTGCGTCAAAAAAAGGGGAGGATACATGTCACCTGTGGCTATGCTGAGTGTGGGCACCTTATCCTTCTGTTAACCCTAAATCTTGTGGTGGGGCTGACTGTTGTGCTTTTAGTTGGGGGCCGGGGAGGGGCTTATCCTAAGGAAACTAAATACTGTGTGTTGGGAACCTTGGAATCTGGCTTTCCCTTGGGAGAAGAGAGGCTGGTTCTTTCTATGTTCCTAAATTCTTCTTTAGGTGACGTTGCTCTTTCCATGACCTGGGGCCCTGTTGATTATGTGTGGTGCTGGTTAGTTAGAGTGTAAGGGGCCTGGTTAGATATAAGGCCATTAAGTGTAAGTAGAATTGTAAGGGGCTTAAATTAGAATGTAAGGCCTTATGTTAGCATGTAAGGACATCATATCCCGTCACCATGCATGGATTGTTTTGAAGGGGTAGTTGGCTTGGAACACGGGAGTTGCTCTGCTGTAGCGTGCTTGTTAGCATCCCACGGGCAGGCGCAGTGGTAGGAAAGTGTCCGCCATTTTCCTGACAATGCGTTGTTGGCGCTGGTTTAATTTTAATGTGTAAAATATATATAAGTGTGAATAAGCTGGCACAGTATTTCAGTTAAGTTGTCGGTTAGACAGTTTGTTAGTGTGTTTTAACTGAAACAATACTTCTTAGTGAATAGCTAAATGTCTTATGGTGAAAACTTTAAATTGTAAGTACTTAGTACTCAAACCAATGCACACTTTAATTATCTGTTTATTTGAATGTTGTTTTTGAGGTTGTTTGGTTTTGCTTGCTGTGAAAATGCCATTTATGGAATACTGTACAGATTAGGGATGTTTAAACGACTCGTTTTTTTCTGTGAGTCGACGTGTAGGAGGGAAAATCGAAACAAGCCTTCTTCTTTTTTTTCGGGCCCGGAAAAAAAAAAAGAAGTGATATTTTCGTTTTTAAAATAAAGATATTGTAAACGAAAATTCATTGTTTTGGTTGTATTTTGGCAGAGGTATTGCAGTACTTTGAGAATGTGCACCTGGAGACTGTGGGCGCACTCCTGTCTGCATGGTGCGGTCACTGATTGGAGATTAGCGCACAGTTAAATAAATAGGCTGCATTTTAAATAAATATTTTATATTTTTCGAGCAAGTTGCTAGTAGGCAACCGCAGGGTTTGCGATCTGGGGAAGGGTCTGGCTGCACGCGCCTCCAGCGTTAATTCATCGGCTGTTGCGTGCTGAATTACAAAAAGAAACTTTTGGGACAGCAACTGCTGTAAATTAAAAGCACCCAAATCTAGTGAAAAAAAATAGAGAGGATTTCGAGTTTTATTTAAAAATTAAAGGCCTACACAATTGTCAAAACAGTTAGCTTAATAACAGTGGCCTATGCCTTCGAGAAAGGCCTTATAGGCTAAAATGTACTCGGTCTGCTTTCCAATGTGGGGCTAAGCCTAAAACATATTGGCTAACAAAGAAAAATGCATAGCAGCGAAGTGAAAAATCATAGCCTAACATTACTATTTAACAATGGACTTGTTCTTATTTAGAAAGATCAAACATATCCACGTGAGATGGGAGGAGGCGAGGAGCGTAGCCTGTTAACGATCAATGCCCGCAGCGGAGAAAACCCTCTCTGCTGCCACGGGATGTGCAGGGGGATGGCAGAGGTAGTGCTTGGGCCAATTGGGACAGCCTTTGTACTTGTTCTCATGAAGTTTCCACCAGAGAGCAGGCGGTCTTGTGTGGGGGAGATTGCTCTCTTCCGCACAGGTATCGCTCCAATTCTGACCGAGCAGTGGGGCTGGCTTCCTCCGTGAAGTTACTCGTCTCCGAAAAAGGCCAGCATGGCATCGGCATGTTTGCGCTCTTTTTTTCGGGGATCGTGCGAAGACCTGCTCCTCGTGATTGTTGAAATTTTTCTGGGATTTATTTGGGTTTTTGGGGGAGGGGGGGCCCCGGGGGGAAGGGGAATTGGACAGCATATCGCCAACTTTCGTGTGGAACAGCTGCTCTGACTTCTTGGTTGTAAACGGCAGGTTTTTGTTCGTGGATCCAGACCGATGCGACCAAGGGCCGCTTTCTGCGCTGTGTCAGTGTTTCAGGTCTATGCGAGAGGAGAGAGACTCTGCTACCTTCCCTTTGAATTCCCTCACTTTTTGGTGGACTCGCCTTCTGTCCGGCCTCAGATAACGGGGAGAAGCAGAGTGGCTGCTTGGATGCACCATGGAAATTGACAGCTCTGTTTTCCCGCACAGTGCAGTTGTTTGGCACATTTGATGACCTTCAGTCACAGGCAACAGTTCTTTCCATGCGTGCCAGCTTGCGTCTGCAAGCTCGAGGTACGCGCATCGTTAGCTTGGTGAAGCCCCCCAGTCACAGCCCCAGGCGCTGCTCCAGTAGCGCTAGTCGAACATGTCATAGGATGGAATTCCATCTCGTTTTCACGTGCAGGATCATGCGGTGCTTGGGAGATTTTGTTCGCCTGCTTTCCTTTAAAGCTTCGTTTTGCCACTGTGCTGGTGAGTGAAAATGGGGACACAAGGCGACTTGCACCCCGACAACGGTGACGCAATCCCAATTTTTGAAGCCGTCGTTTTGATTTGCAAGCTGCAGCGTGGGGCGAAGCATCTGTGCGATTCCCACTCCAGATAACGGAGTATTCGCCAGCAGAATGTTGGACGCGTTGTCGTGCACGAGGCTGCTCACTTTGCCGGCTTGCCCCAGTGGTCAACGGCGGCTTTGCAAGACGTGAGACCTGTTCTCACAGTGTGCCTCTCTGTCATTTTGAGCGGTGCTGGAGGATCGCACTCTGCAAGAACCCAGTCGCTGAAAAACTGTAACGGTCACCGTCACGTACAACTCAGTCTCAAAGCTGTCCAGCATCAGTGGTGATGGCAACTTTGTCAAGCTGAGGACAGGATCTCGCGGAGGGAGGCTGCTGCTTCGCGGGGTACATTTTTCCAGCCCTCACAAGTTCATCGTTTGGCGACATGGCAACTGTGTAGGTTGGCTCGAGAAATGAAATAAGATGTGCGAACCCAGTCCCCCTCTACTTACGCTCATGGGCAGCATATCTCCGGCTATGCTCTTGGCTAGCAATCCGCTGATTATTTCAGCCCCCGGCGGCTATCACGCGTCTCACCGTGAAGTTTGCGAGCTGACTTGCTGGCTGGAAGCTTTGGGATGCCTCCTTGGCCAGGTTGATTTCAAACATCACGGTTTGTTGGACGAATGGTCCGCAAAACTTCATGAGGCATAATTTTACATTTAATGTTTTGTCATCAATTTTTGTGTGAAACTATCCCACACCGGACTTTAAGTGAAGCCATTGTCATGAAAGGACAAAGAATCGCTTTTGGGAACGTAGCAGAACAGAAAGTGACCGTTAAAAACAACCACCACGTCACATTTTTCAAAAAAAGAGAGGTTTATTGTTATTTTGATATTTTTATGGTTATTTTGAAAAGCAGAATGGGTTGCCAATGGTTTTGTAAAGGACATTGAAGCAGTTTGTATTATAAAAAACAAAAAAAAACGATAAATCGATTTCTATTTTAGAGTCTTTAGAGCACGAGTCGCGAGAATCGACCGTTGAGTCGACACATTCTTCACATCCCTAGTACAGATATATCTGGTATTTGGAATTGCATATGGGATGTACTGTTTGTTAAATGTTGTGAACGCCATTACAACTTTGCGATTGACTACAACACTGCGTCCTCGTTGTTCTTTCTATACCCCCCTCACAGGGGCGTAACATCAACGTGTCACCAGCTGATCTTCCACGTTTTCAGCCATAGATTTCCATGCCCGCTGGGGGACGGTGTCATTTGGAAAAGAGGAATCCTGTTAATTTCGTCACTGGCTTTTCCCCCAAACAATATGTTAGTCATCACCTTTGCAGCTAGTTTAACTAAATTTTCACCAATTGAATGAGGTTTTCCAGCTTTAGCCGATCAGAGTGACACCTTGTTATTGAACCCTCACCTTAGGCATTTTCTCGGGGGTGCAAAAAACTGTGCAGCCTCTTTCATCATATGCTGCGTGAGTTCGTTGTGTTTCCGTTCAAAAATCCAGTAGGTTTCCCCATGTACTCCTTGTGTTTAGTTTCCATGTGTCGCTTTTCAACTTTTGGCAGGGTTTCATTCCCTCGTTAGCTAACGTTTCATTAGGGCACAACAACAGTGTGGTTTAGGATCCTCCTCGTCTCCCGTTCCAAAAAAACCCAAACTGTATTGTTAGTCGCTGTGGTACTCTGTTTCACCCTAGCGGTGGATTTTTCCGTTCATGACGAGGGCGGCAGGGTCTGCTTTTGACGACGTCGCGCGGCGTTGGAGAACATCCTGGGACTCAAAAACTTTTCCTGTTGAGTCAGAATTTTGCATCTGCTTTTTCTTTTACATGACCCCGGTCCTAATCCACTGATCCATTTTTTAACTTGTTCGCACCAACAAATACATCCAGGATTTACACCACTTTGCACAGTCAGATTCCCACAGTTACAGCAGCAAGATTACACTTCAATTTGACGTAACTGGTTGTGGTGTCGGCAAACTGGTCCAAAACCCGTTTTTTTTGTGTATTATATTTGCGTTTATTTTGATATTGAAACCATATTCACAGACAGTTTGAGAAACACTGAAATTAAAACACTGACATTTAAAAAAAAAATTATATTATTTTTTTTTTATAAATGTATTTTTACTAAAAAAAATTTTTATTTTATTTTATATCACCTCGCGGACCACTAGCGGTCGCTCACGGACCACCAGTGGTCCGCGGACCACACTTTGAGAAAGACTGTTCTAGTCCAGTGTGATGCAGTGTTAGTGCTTTGAGTTATAAGCTAAATGATAGAAGATATTTACTTTTTCAGAAAGGAAATGTTCATCTGAGTCCAGAAGAAACATTTCTGATAGTAGACATAATCAGTGGGCAAGTTAAATGTTATGTGTTTACCAAAGTGTTTTTGTACTAACATAGATGGAAAAAAATATTCCTACCACTTAAAATTAAAACATGTAATATCAACTATGATGTTTTTAGTGTCATGCACTGCTTGCCGCTCACTACCTCAAATTTGCGACATGTTTGCTGTTATTTGTGTATGAATTTGTCCATATGTTGTAATGCACTAGTGCAGCGGTGTGACCATTCAGATGGCCGGCCTGCGATTGCCGTCAGTCCGACCGGTGAGGTCTCAAACATTGCCGTCATGATATCCAGTGTTCTGCTATATCATTCGCGTTATTTTCCCTGGCCGAACGGGAAGTAGGGAGTCTTGAGAAAATACGCTTTCCATGTACGGAGAGAGTAATTAACAACTCGCGATGCAATAGGTCCTACGATCTGTTCATGTGATGTCAACGACATAATGCACTTCGATTCGCTACATCAGGAGACATCTATTGCAGTGGATCCATCCTGTTGAGAGCTGTACGCCTTCAACTTTGACTAGGTGACTACGTTCTTGAGAAATGGATTATTACAGCAAAATGTGATCCTATTTCGCAGATACGGTACGTATTGTATGTGATTTCTGATGGCTGCACCCCGGTCTCCGCTATCGCTAGCAGTTAGCCAGGCTAGCAAGAACTTGCCGTTTAGTAGATAGATTAAGGCAGGAGCACAGTATGTTGAAATGTAAGATTATAAAATTTAACACTGTAATGTTTATATGATACGTATTTGGCTGACTGCAGATAGACATACATACATAAAAGGTGTGCTCGGAGCATTTCCTACCAGACTGCTGGTAAAAACACAGACTGGGATCACCAAGTGAACATGGAGCTGTGCCGACTGTGTTTGCATGGAGTTCTTTCAGACCAGAGAGGAGGAGTGTTGTTAGAACTGCAAGGTAGTATTAAGATGAGTTAAGTTACTAGTTCGTAATGCATTTATTAACTGTGTAGTGACAGTATTTCTCTGTTGATGATTTCCAGCAATGTTTCCACGGATCATGGTGTGAGTGTGTTGAGGTACGTAAAATGTGTAATTGGTTACATGCATTGAGCATGAGTATCCTTGTAAAAGACCTAATGTGTCCATCAATATGTTTCTCTTATACTTCCAGTGAAGAGACGCCCCCTCCGCACCCAGACCACGAATATGCTAGACTGCCTCCCTCCCTTCAAGATCAACTTGAGGAAGCCCGAAAGACCATCGCTGATCAAGAAACTTTAATTGCAGAGCTTCAACAACAACTGTTTGGGGTTTCAAATTTTCAAAGTGATGATAAACAGATCTCATTCTATACAGGGTTCCCGGATTATGCTACATTTAAAGCTGTGTTTATGGCCCTGCAACCTACTGCAGAAAATATGGTGGGATGGAGTCAGGCTCAGCGATTCAAACATACCAGTGGGGAGGTAATTCGTCAAGGCTTTAGTGCCTCTAAATTGTCCACTATGGACCAGTTTTTTCTTCTCCTTTGTAGGTTGAGGCAGGGATTTCCTGAGCAGGACCTTGCAACCCGATTCCGTATATCCCAGTCAACAGTAAGCAGGATCTGTGTGACCTGGGTCAACTTTCTGTATTTTATGTTGGGATCATTAAATGTGGCTACAAGGAAAACTTGTGAATGAATTTCAGACTTGGTTTTAAATGCACGGTTGCCGTTGGCTAACTAGAGTTATATATTGATTGCACAGAATTCATGTCACGAAACCTAGCTCCAAGGTCCTTAACTCGGCAATTTACTCGCACTACAAATCTAACACCACATTTAAAGGCCTAGTAGGCATTGCCCCCTCAGGTGAAGTGACTTTTGTCAGTGACTTGTATACAGGTTCAATATCTGACAAAGAAATGACCAAAAAATCAGGTATCCTTTCTTTGCTTGAAGGAGATAGGGTAATGGCCGATAAAGGCTTTCTCATCAAGGACCTTCTCTCTGAAAGACAGGTTCCTGTAACTCGCTCTTTTTTAGGCCAAGTGACCTTACTGCAGAGGAAAGCCGTCAGCCGACCGGAGCTCAACATTGCCGTCACGTATCCAGTGTTCTATCTATATCTATTCGCCTTATTCACCTCGAACGGAAGTAGGAGCCTGAGGGGTACACTTTCCACTTCCGGGAGTTTTCACAACGCGATGCAATGGCTCCTCACTGCTGTGTTCCCCAATGCACTTCATCACACAGGAAGAAATCGAACAGAGGACAAACTTTTCACCGTTTCCCCAATGATCTGGGACTACGTCGAGAATGGATTATTAAAATCAAAAGAGATCCTGGCCGTCATTTTAAGGTACGTTTTATGATATGTCTGGTGCTGTAACCCGGTCTCCGTATC
>OLKM01007676.1:0-11118 GCA_900291075.1 Melanogrammus aeglefinus | reverse complement strand
GAACTTCTATGTAACAAAAACAGTATACAGAGGCTACACAAGAAGATGCAAATACCACTCATTTAGAACAAAAAGGCAAAATAAAAGGCCAAGGCTGGATTTTTTGCAAAAAAAGTACAGAGCCAAGCTCTCAAAAAATTTCTTGGGACAACGTTTTTGGACTGATGAGACAAAGATTAACTTAGCCAAATTGATGGACAAGGCTGCACGTGTTTGGATATAAAAAAGGATTCTTCTCATGACCGCGCCGAACATTACAAAGCTCATCTGTGAAAACCACAGTGGAAGGCAATGTCATGCGCTCTGGGCCTTGCATGGCTTCTCTGGCACGGGATCATTATATCTTCATTGGTGCATTGGTAACACAGAATGGCAACAGCAAAAAATGAACTCAAGAATTCTACAGGGAAATTTTGTCTGCCAATTTAAAAGAAAAATGCCAACAAACTGATTGGAAAGATCATCTCCATACATGCAAGCAAGATAATGACATCCAAAACCCACTACAAAACACAACACAAATAAAGGACGTTCATCAGGGACAAAGTAGAAAGGTTTTAGATCTTGGCCAAGTCACATCCTCCACAGAACTAAAACCCTATAGAGCATGCATGTTTACCTGCTAAAAGAAGGAGACTGAAAGGGAGTAATTCCCCAAAACAAACAACTTGAAAGGTGCTGCGTTGAAAGCCTGGACAAGCATCACAAAAGATGAATGCCACACACGTTTGGTGACGTCAAATGTGCTTGATGCAGTTATTGCAAGCACAAGGATTTGCAACAAATATAATAAGTCTAATTTACTTAACTTACTTTACAAATCTATCTGTTCCAATACTGTTTGTGTCATATAAAAATGTGGTGTTCCTCTCTCACAATTACATGTTTATCTTCTAAGTTCATTTCATTGGATCCAGAATGTATACCCCGGAACATAAAAGCTGAAATGTGCATCTCTCGTCTCATAATTCATCTTCTGTGGATGTCAAACCCAACAATGTGTCTTCCAGTCTACAGGCAAATATAAAGGAATTGGCTCATACTATTCGGAGTGGGACTGTATACTATATATCATATATATGTATATATATACATTATATGTATTATAATACCCTATAGCACATGCAATTTCTATCCGATGGTAGATGCTACTCCAATACACTTGTACATCGTTAGCATACGAGAGAACCTGACACTGTAATGATAGAGTCACTAACCACCAGCATCATATTGTGTGTGTGTGTGTGTTAGTGTGTGTGTGTGTCATTGTGTTGTGTGTGTGAAGTGTGTGAGTTTGTGTGCAGTGGAGCGCGTGCCCAGGCGTGTTTCTCCATCCTGCGGCCGTGTGCGCTTGTCGGGCTGGCGCTGATGCTCCCCTTACAGCCTGACGCGCTCGTTCGTCCGCTTCGCATCGGTGCTGTCTCTGGACTCTCAAACAACGCAGGCCTCATCGCAGGCGCCATCTCCAGTTACCACACCCCACTAGGGCTAACCTACACTCCCTGTACTGTCCGACTCCAGGTCCCAGGCGTTTATGTTCAGGTGCACCGAGAAACACAGGATTAAACCGAACCCTGAGAAGCTTAAGAGAAGGTACCGGCAGCCGCCAGACATCGTGGCATTTAAAGCCCACATAGCTGTAATCCTTTAGCAACGTGAAACCAGACCCTAACAGACACACCATGGTAACCTTATTCACAGCGATAAAATGTGAAGAAACTATTTTTATTTTTAAGAAGTCGTGGAGCACTTTCTTTTTTTGTAGCTATTCCAATTGTGTCTGATGTGATGTGGCAATGGTCTGAGCTTCACTTAGTTAGTCGCTTCGGGTGAAAAGCGTCTGCTGAATAACGGCATGTAAACAGCACTCTGCACTCTCTCTTTAGTTTCTTATTTGTGGGAGTTTTACAAGGAATGCTGATGGAGGGTTTAAAACCAGGAGCCTGAATTCCGACCACCAAGTGGAGTACGCAGAGATCCCCGAATGGACATGTTGTCGGATCAATTGTCTGCGATTTTGAACCCACAACATTGCCATTTGTCTAAAGGAGCAAACCAAGTCACTTCTTGTCCCATCCCATTTTATGCCGCAAAAGCTGAGCTCTAACGCATCCTTCCCATCATCCTTTGCAGCACTCGAAGTCGAACGCCGTTAATTGTCGCGCACAATTGTACCCTCCGATAAAGTGGTTCCATCCAATACAGCTGCCGTTTCTTAACACAATTGTCGTGGACAATACAAAGTCGATTGGGCTTTCTTTCCTTTCCTATGGTGTCTGCTGGGGTTCATGCCTTCGGCCTCCATGGTTACGTGTGTATCTTCTGTGTTGCCTCCGTCAGACGATGATGCTGGATAAGTGGGAAGGTTTGTCAGAAGACGGAGGGAGAGAGCAATTTTCCTGGTGTTCGCTCAGATGGATGGCTGGGCTCAGCACAGAGATGGAGGTTTAAATGCACGGCACGCACATGCACACTCACGCGACACACACACTTCACATCGCAGACACGCACTTGCGCACACACTTACAATCACAGACACACACATGCACACACGCGCGCACACACAGACACACACATACACACACACACACAACCCATACAGCACACGCGCAGATTGCACAACACAACACACACAGCACGCACGCACGCACGCACGCACCGCACGCACGCACACACTACACTCACATCACACACACACCTCACGGCACACAGCACAACACACACACAAGAGCACACAAACATTCAAGCCTTGCAAGTATTGCAAAGTCCCTAAACACACTCAGGAGATAGAGTGGGTTGTTTGACAACCAGAAGGTTCCTGGTTTGCTCCCCAGCTCATCCTAGCTAAGTGTCGAGGTGTCCCTGAGCAAAACATTTCACCCATCTGCTCCAGACTGGCTGCCTGCAGCTTTGCATGGCTCTGTTGTCTAGTTGTTGTCGGTGTATAAATGGGTGTACGAATGGGTGAGTGGGAGGCAATAATTGTAAAGCCCTTTGAGTGGCCACTGGTCTGAAAAGCGCTTTATAAATGCATTCCAGTGGACGTGTGCACACACACACACACACACACACACACACACACACACACACACACACACACACACACACACACACACACACACACACACAACACACGCACATGACACACAGCACACACAAACACCTAACATATGCTAATGCTGGGTATGGCATATGATCTGATTATGCGTATGATTTTTGTTGTTAGCTGATTGTATTTGATGTATGATATGAGAGATGACCTCTCACCCCATCAGGACTGAGCTGCAGCTGCACCAGCTACCGGAGTTCAACTCCTTCGGTATCGTCCCCGCCACCAAGGTCAGTATGCTAGGGGATGGCTGGGTCCTACACACACACACACACACACGCACACGCACACCATGTGGCCCCCCTGGGTCAGGGTCTCCAGCACCTGCCCATGCACGGAGGGCTTTAGGTGCCACAGAACGCCACCCATTAATAGATTGCGTCGTGGGTAGATTATAAATTAGATTTAATATCGAAAAATACTTTTTCCTCCAATATGGATTTTCCCAACCACAAAAGCAATGTTGCCACATATCTATTGACTCTTGAACCGAGCCGGTGGTTGGTTTCGATGTGGGTCGCATGGATGGCACCCTCGGAGACTGACGCCATGGCAACCTGTCCGTCGCCAGGTGGAGGAGAAGCAGCGCGCGTCAGTCGCCTTCAACAAGCTGGTGGTTGCCATGGAAACATGGGCATCACCGGCCGGGAGAGCAGAAGGCGATCTGGCACGTCTCTGGCCGCCATTCTACCACATCGGAGCCAGCGCGGGGGGCCTGCAGAGGTATCAGTGATGAACACAGAGGAGTCCTTCTGCCCCTTCTCTAGCTTCATGTGACTGCAGGCTTGTCTGGGGGCTGGAGTCCAAAGCACAGGGCCGTGTCGAAACAATGCATGAAAAACATAGACTTGTGCTTTGCCCCTTTAAAACTTTATGATTCCATTTCATATTTTTGGGGGTGCTCCAAATACGAGAACAAAATGATCTCTCTGTGTGTTTTGGGCTGAAGCGTATTTGACTCCAACTTTAGAAGGATGTGGGTTCGAACCTCACCAGTGTCCTTGAGCAAGATGAGATATGTAACCCCTAACTGCTCATGAGGCAAAAATAAATTTGATCACTTTCAGTTGCTTTGGATGAAGTTCTATATATCCACAACTTACTAGAGAGTATAGGTATAGTAGTTAAACGTAGCTAAAATAGTAGTTAAACATTTAAGAAAGAATTATAAAAATATGACAGTGTAAAAGTACCTTTCCATAACTCCTGTGTCTCTGCTCCAGTGGGCAGGAGGCAGTTTGTGAACTTTGAGAGTGCCCAGGCGGCCGGCAGCGTCCTGGGCAGCGAGGGAGAGGACCTGCACACCGCTGTCTTCAAGCACCACCTCCGGCAGCTACTGCAGAGAGCCACCGGGGGCAGCAGAGAGAGGCTCCCTGCCGCCGAGACAGAGGACGGTGAGGACCACACACACACACACACAAATGCACATACACGCACACACACATACACGAAATGAAACATACATTGATAATACTCAAGAGAAACCGCCACACTTGGCTATTTTCTAATATAAGAGAGTTTTTATGACACCAACTTTGTTTCCGTAAAGAAGACCATTGAAGTCATTGGTCCAGGATTTTTGTCCATTCGTCCAATTCAGAAACGTTACGTTTATTGTCCAACATTTCTGAACGACACGATGGTGTGTAGGCCAATGAAAAGCATGTTGGTGAGGGAGTGATGTTGTCCCTGACTGCAGGTCCCAGGCTGACTGCTTCTCAGTGCGTGGACGGAATGGCTTCTGGGCTCTATGAAGAACTCTTCACTACCATTGTGTCGCTTATTAACAGGTCAGTGTACACACACACACACACACACACACACACACACACACACACACACACACACACACACACACACACACACACACACACACACACACACACACACACACACACACACACACACACTGCTCATCATAATGGCTTCACCTGACTGATCTAACTGAAACGCAACCAACCACAGAAGACATGATTTGATCATGCTACCCAGGGAACATTTGTGGTGCTCGCCGTATGACGCTGTGTGTGTCATGAGGTGAGGTGTTGGTGGTGATATTGATGGAGGTGGTGATGTGGGGGAGGAGTCGGGAGTGGTGGTGGTTCTGATGGAAGTGGTGTTGATGGAGGTAGTGCTTCCGGTTCTGGGGGTATTTCTGGTTCTGGTGGTGATGGGCTGGAGTTGATGGTGGTGGTGCTAGGGGTGGTGGTGGTAGTTCTGGTTCTGGTGGTGGTGGTGGTGATGGGCTGAAGGTGGTGGTGCTAGTGGTGGAGTTAGTGGTGGTGGTGTTGGTAGTTCTGGTGCCGGTGCTGGTGGTGGAGGTAGTGGTGGTGGTTATGGGGGTTGGTTCTAGTGCTGCTGGTGGTGGAGGTAGTGGGGGGGGGTTAGTAGTCCTGATGGTTGTGGCTGTGATGGTGGAGGTAGTGGGGGGGGTTAGTGGTCCTGGTGGTTGTGGCTGTGATGGTGGGGGTAGTTAGTGGGGGGGTTAGTAGTCCTGGTAGCTGTGATGGTGGTCCTGACTAGAGCCTCTTACGGGGCTGCTGATGGCGCCCCCTCCCCCCCCCAGAGCGCTGAGCACGGCAGGCTAGCTAACCCTGGCGTCGGTGGCGGTGGTGGTGGACACCCCGGGACTGAGGAACCCCCGGGCACCGCCGGGGGAGTGAGCGGCGCCGCCGGCTGGGCCGAGCGTTCTGCCACAACTACCTGCAGGAGCGGCTGCTGGAGCCACTACCACCACACACACACTTCACACACACGCTGGAGGCGCTACCAGCAGGTAGGACCCCCAGGGAAAGATGACCGCTTCTTCCTGGGGGTCACACCTGTCCCAGTCTAGAGAGGCCTTATCTCTCTCATATCTTTATCATTTCATTTTAAAAGTTTATAATTTCTCCATAGTAATAATTTTTCTCATATATTATATAATAATTATGATTAGTTTATTATATATCCATTTTTTTCTCATATATTGTATTATAATTACTCATAATATTAATTATTTCTCATATATATTTGTTATTTCTGATATGCAGTGTATTTCTTGTTGAACTCATGCTTCAATATTTCTTTATTATTTCTACCATTCTTTCTGTTGCCTAGGATATCAACCTATGCCAACATGACTTCAATACGCATCCTATATTTAGTCTCTTATATTTATAGTCCGTTTTCTTCTTCTACTGTCAGATCCTGACATGAGAGAGACCTAACTCTTTGTGTGGCTGTAGGGCTAGACAGTGTATAGATGTGCGAGAGAGGGAACACATACATACGTGCTATCTGTGTGTGTAAACATGTGTGCTGTATGTGTGTATAAACATGGACTGACATACACATAAAGACACGCACATCTACACATAAGAAATCACAGAAAAGTTGGACATCAAGGTCATTGGTTTTTGGATGTACGTCGTCCACTGGTCCACATCAAGCTGAGCTTAACCTGAGTGTGATGTGCTCTCAGGAGAAGCTGGGTGTTCAGTTTGAGAGCCCAGAGAGCAGCCCGGCTGACGTGGTGTCTGCTGTGGACCAGCCAACCCTCCAGGTGCAGTCCTCCTGTCTTTACATCTCTGTGTACACAGTATTCACATGCTATGTTTATATTGTTGTATTGAGACAAATGACCTTCCACAAAGTTTATGATATAATTAACATGAAATGCCTTTGCCTTTAAGTGTGTGTGTGTGTGTGTGTGTGTGTGTGTGTGTGTGTGCGTGCGTCCGTGGTGTGTGTATATATGTTACGTGTGTGTGTGTGTGTGTGTGTGTGTGTGTGTGTGTGTGTGTGTGTGTGTGTGTGTGTGTGTGTGTGTGTGTGTGTGTGTGTGTGTGTGTGTTGTGTGTGTGTGTGTATGTTCAATGTGTGTGTGTGTTCAATGTGTCTGTGTGTGTGTGTGTTTGTGTGTTCAGTGTGTGTGTGTGTGTGTGTGTGTTTGTGTGTTCAATGTGTGTGTGTGTGTGTGTGTGTGGGTGGGTTTGTGTGTTCAATGTGTGTGTGGTGTAGTGTGTTCAAATGTGTCTGCTGTGTGGTGTGTGTTCAATGTGTCTCTGTGTGTGTGTGTGTGTGTGTGTGTGTGTGTGTGTGTGTGTGTGTGTGTGTGTGTGTGTGTGTGTGTGTGTGTGTGTGTTCAATGTGTGTGTGTGTGCAGGTGAGGGCTGCTGAAGCGGTCCCGCGGGGCCTTCTGTGGCTCCTGGATGAGGAGATGGTGACCCCGGGCTCCACTGAGAACGCGGCCCTGGAGAGAGTCTGCCAGTACTACAGCAACACCGGTACACCAAGCAGCACCGGGCACCATCACATTGAATTTCACCCTTCATTGATATTATTGAATGTAAATATGACGTATTGATTAGACCCGTCACCTTACTGTTGTGTAATATCAATACAGTTGAGCCGGTTTAAAGACTCTCTGTAACAATATATTGATGCTTTTTCACTTATATTTGATATTATTGTGATGTATTATTTAAAGGAATAACATACCCTACTATTAGTGGGTAAAATGTCTAGTGTGTTTTAGTAAACTCTTGTAAACCGCACCACCACTTGCCCGACCTAGTTTATTAATTATTAATGTATATCAGTATAATAGTAGAAGGAGTTATATGGCTTCTGGTCCTGGTGATACCTCCCCCCCCTCCCCTCCAGTGCGTCAGTGTGAGCAGCCCCTGCAGTGTGAGGTCAACCACATGCTGGGGCTGGACCCGGTGCGCTACGACCTGACGGGCTGGTTCGGTCTGATCCAGAACAACCCCTCCTCCCTCAACGCTGCCACCCTGCTGCAGAACTCCACCGTGTACGTGACAACCGCTGGGTGCTTGGGTGGGGTCTCAGTGAAGCCGCTGCTGCTGTAGTCTGAGAGAGCAGACCCAGACAAACACCCCCCATCCCACCCCCTGCTCTCCTGCCTTCTCCGCGGTTTTGAAGTGGTGATAGTTGTGCACATGTGGTTGGCAGGCAAGATGTATTCAATCCAATCAGGGTTGAGAGGCCCTGATAGTTAACAAATTATCCAGGGGTGGTCAATCTAAATCAGAAAAAATGAAAGTATAGAGACGCGTCTAACCAGGACAGAGACAGCACCTCTTCATCCACCACCACTTTTTCCTGTCTAAATCAAGTTTGAGTGTCCTCATCGTTATTACAACCTATTGCTTATTTTAGATGGCTTTTATATCCAAGATATTTTTTTATACTGCTATTCGATATAACTCTTTCAATGCTATTCATATATTTTTTATTTTTATTTTCAAGGCCATAGTCACATCCCAGCGGATTCACACACACACACACACAAACATCGATCCTTTGCAGCACTTCCTGTTCTGATCTCTGCTGTCCTTCCTCCTCTCTCAGTGGGGTGGTGAAGGCCCTGTTCTCCCCCAGGTCCTCAGTGCCCCCTCTGTGCCGGGGGCTGGGGGGCTTCGAGGGCAGCAGCCAGCGCTCCCTTCAGCGGAGCGGAACCATCCGGAAGACCTTCAGCGGGGGCATGGCCGCCATGCGCCGTCACTCGGCCTCCATCGCCGTCAAACTGCAGGCGGTGAGATCTGTAATCTGATCTGTAATCTGATCTGTAATCTGATCTGTAATCTGATCTCTGATCTGATCTGTAATCTGATCTGTTAATCTGGATCTGTAATTCTGATCTGTACTCGATCTATAATCTGATTCTGTAAATCGGATCTGTAATCGGATCTCTAATTTGATCTGTGATCGGATCTCTAATCTGATCTGTAATCTGGGCACTGTAGTGTGATCTGTACTATGATCTGTATTCTGATCTGTTAATCTTGATCTGTAATCGGATCTCTTATCTGAATCTGTAATCGGCATTCACTAATCTGATCTCTAATCTTGTCTGTAATCTGCTGCGCTGTGTAGTCTGATCTGTATTTTGATCTGTAATCTGATCTGTAATATGATCTGTAATCTGATCTGTACTCTGCTCTATAATCTGATCTGTAATCGGATCTCTAATTGATCTGTAATCGGATCTCTAATTGATCTGTGATCGGATCTCTTATCTGATCTGTAATCGGATCACTAATCTGATCTCTAATCTTGTCTGTAATCTGCGCTGTAGTCTGATCTGTAATCTGATCTGTATTCTGATCTGTAATCGGATCTGTAATCGGATCACTAATCTGATCTCTAATCTTGTCCTGTAAATCTGGCGCTGTAAAAAGTTCTGATCTGTATTCTGATGCTGTAAATACTGATCTACTAAAATGGTGCTCGTTATCCTGAATATTGTTATCTAACAATCTGAATTCTCTAATCTGAGCTCTAATTTGAGCTCTAAGACGCCATTTTTTAGTCTGGCTCTGCCCGTCTCAAGGGTTTAATTATAATTGTCATCATCTAAAATCTGATCTGATATCAATCTATTTGAAAATATAAACTAAAGTAAATTTCCTTTCACTACTCTGCATCCGTGCCCAATTTGATCTCATCTATTGTGACTACACCCTACCGCTAATCTGATCTATTCTGGCTGGTAAAATATTCTAACTAAACTGAGTAGTGGGCATCTTTAAGTGAGGGAGAAAACAGGGCGATGGGGTGGCTTTCCCCATTTGCGACAGGATGTTGGGTGTGAAGCCAGCCTTAATCAGGCCGTCCCCAATCTGCGGGAGTGGTCGCCCTACTTTGCTCTCTTAAAAAATGGGTTTGGGGCGCGCAGTGCCCACCTTGTTCAGTGCATTGGTTTGGCCTGAACTGCTGAAGGCCTGGACCGATCTGGCAGAGGAGAAGGAAGCCATCTAACTGCAGAAAGCTAAGGCTGTCTGCACTGAGGCTAATGCGACTAATGGCAGTGGTCATGGAATTTTGCCGATGGCTTGGTGGGCAGTATCAATAAGTAATGAAGCCTAGTTTTATATTTATTACTTTTCAAATTGGAACTCATTTTCTACTAACATGAAGGTCATTTAGTTACGGTTCTGTTGTTTATAACGCCAATCACACGTCAACCTGGGTTAAAGAAGAGGTTTCTCGTTATTTGTAAAAATTAAAACACTTCCTTGGGTGTGGCTTAGTTTTTCAATTCAAAATAAGGCGGTTTCAACAATGCTGCGGTAGAAGTGGAATGCCAGGACGGGGCAAATCTGGTCCGATGTTCAATGTGGTCCATATATAGGCAGCCCGCATCCGTTTAATATAGGATCCAGTACAATCTGATCCAATGTGAATGTAGGTATTTTTATCCAAGTCCCTAATCCCTAATCTTAGATTTGATGTAATATCCACCCCCTTCACGCGGCCGCAGGATGGGCTCTGGGCGGCCTAGATTCGTTCGTGGGCGCGGGCCCGTCTTCCGACTCGAACGCAGTGTGTCAAGGCCAAGACGGACAGCACGGCGGTCTTCGGATGTTGGGCGTGGCACTGCGCGTCGCAGCTACAGACACTAGCTCCTGGCCCAGATCTCCCCGCACCTGCAGGCTCTAATACTAACTAACGGCACAGGTGGATCTAGGGCCCGGCGGCTAGGCATGAGGCCAGACCTAGGACGGTGCGCGCTGGGGGCGACCAAAAAGGGCGTTAGGGGCGCCAATGGTGGGGAAGCCTTAGATTAATTAATGGCAATCAATTAAGTTAATGTAATTGATTGAATTAAAATGAAAGCGAAGACTAAATAATAACAAAGCACATTTGCGAATGGAACGGGAGAAATGGGGGGAAAAAAATAAAATAGGGGAACAGGCTATTGAATTGTTAATTGTAAAAACGACATGCTACTGAAGCCTCCCGCCGCCCGCTCGGAAATCCTCACTAAGGGGCCGTCATAATATTGATTTGACATGTAGGCATCCGGGCCTAGGGTGGGATTACCGGCCTCAGAAAGAGCGACTAAAATTCTAGGGCTAGAATTAATGTAATAAATGTAGCGAGTATGCATAAGGGATTATGCTGTCCAGAAAACAACTGTTAATCGATTAGCAAGGAATTAAACGATTATGAATGTAGGCAATTAATCAGCAGGATTATGAGTATGTGCCATAATGAAAACT
>OLKM01007675.1:0-11119 GCA_900291075.1 Melanogrammus aeglefinus | reverse complement strand
TTTCTGTGTTTTTGGAATAATCCTTTCTCCGGGTTTTTTTTTCCACCGCAAATCAAGTCCTTCCCGTCCTCCATTTTCATTTGACCCGCAATCTCCTAACATTGTGGACCGACGGGTTCCGGAACGTTTTTAACCGATTACCTGTTCTAAGTGCGCTGGAAGAGCGAGGGAACGTGGCAGATCGGAGATTGGGCGATGGAGAGTTTCGATTCGACCGGAAGGGTTTCCCCCGTGGCTGCTGCTCCGGGTGATGGCAGTCTCCCCTGAGCTCCCGGAAGTTTTGGGAACGGCGCGCGGGTCTGGTTCGCTGCAAGCGGAGGCGCAATTTCGCGCTGAAGGAGGGATTACTGCGGATGAAAACCAAGTTTTTATTATATGTGTCTCCGCGCTTGGTTGGCTCTCGACGGCGGCCAGAGCGATGTATATTTCTCGAGGACCCCGCCGGCCCGTGGGAGTATGCATTGCTTATAAAGGGTTTCCTGATGGAAGACGTTCTGTTTGTCGGAGGTTGAACGGGGCGAGCAGCTTCTGGCAATTGGGGGTTCGGGGACTCCAAACCATCGGAGCTCATGGATCACATGCTCAATCTCCTGGGGAAGTAATAGGCCTTGTTTTTTGTTTTCGGGCTTTATTTATGCAGCAGCTGCCAGTGCGTGTTAGAGAGCAGCTCTAGCCAACAGCGACACCACAGAATTTCGGCTCTGGTAGGGAGGCGGATCGGCTTTTTCGCCGCCGGCGCGAGCGCTGCACAGCCGTATTGGCTCACACCACTGGCGACCTGGAGATGACGGACACTATCGCTGTGGCCGCGGCGACACGACGACAGCCACAGCAGTCTGCAGGCCTGTGCTATTTTCCACGCCCTGTATGGAACCCAAAGCTAGGAGGTGCCGCCCCCCGTGCAGTTTTCGTGGCATCCGGAAAATGCACGGGCCGGCACTCGCTAGCCGCCGTGTGTGTCGGCCGTTCTGGGGGTCTGTTATTCATCACACAGATACAGGCTCTGGTGACGGTTCCTGTGCGACACGGGGGCCCAGGTTGAGGCGTTCTGTGCCGCTTCACGCATTGACAGAATAGGGGGCGGCCACCGCCGCCCGACTGGAGGCCGCCAACGGCAGCCCCATCCCGCACCTTTGGGACTAGGACTGTTAATTTATGTTTACCGGGGGTCAGCGTTTCGGCTGGGATTTTTGTCACTGCGGAGGGTGTCCACACCCCTCCTCGGCGCGATTTCCTCTGTGCGCCAATGGGCCTTTGGTGGGATGTGAATGAACCGGTGCTTGATAAGTGCTGAGACTTTTTAGCTCCCTGGCATGTGAGCTCCAGTGGCTCGGGGCACAACGAAGCTGTCGGGCGCACTCTCACCCTCCGATGTGTTTTTCCTCCCTCCCTTCGCGGAATTCCCGAGATCTTACGGAGCCCACTTCTCAGCTGCCGCCACAAGCACGGAGTGGAGCATCACATCGCGACCGGCTGGCCCGCCGGTCTACGCCAGGGCCCGGCGCCTCGACTCTGCTAAGCTCGCCGTTGCTAGGGCTGAGTTTGACACCTGGAGCGTCTTGGAATTGGTCGCGGCGATCGGACAGCCCCTGGCTTCCCCGCTCCACAATCGTCTCGACACCTTGCCGGTGGGTGGCGTCCATGTGGGGATTTACTGCCGGCTCAATGACGTTTACGGTGCCCGGACCGCTATCCGATTCCCCACATCCAGGACTTTTCTTGCCCGCCTGGCCGTGCGGTAAGTGTTCTTCCCAAGGTGGGACCTCGTTCGGGGCTATCACCAGGTGCCCGTCCAGCCGCAGGACGTCCCGAAGAAACGGCGGTGATCACTCCGTTTGGACTATTTGAGTTTTTACGGATGCCGTTCGGCCTGAAGAACGCAGCCCAGACCTTTCAGCGCTGATTGGATCACACCGTGCTGGCGGGACTGCCATTCCTGTTCGTTTACCTGGATGACCATTCTGATCGCCAGCGCCTCCACGGCCGAGCACATGAAGCATCTGCGAACACTTCTTCGAGCGGCTCAGCCAGCATGGCCTGATTGTCAATCCAGCCAAGTGCCAATTTCGGCCGGATCGCGCCATTGACTTCCTGGGCCACCGGCATCACCAAGGAGGGAGCTGTTCCCCTGCCCTCGAAGGTGGCTGCAGTGGCGGATTTCCAGCGCCCTCGTTACAGTTCGGGCCCTGCAGGAGTTTTTGGGGGATTGGTGAATTTTTTATCACCCGTTTTGTTCCCCGTGGCGGCCCGGCTCATGCGGGCCCCTGTATGAGGCACTCAAGGGTAGACAACGAAAGCAATATTATTGACTGGACCGCTGAGAGAGAGGCGCCTTTGGGGGACACTAAACGGGCATTGCCTGAGGCGACTATGCTGGTGCATCCTTTGGCCTGCGGCGCTGATTGCCCTGACCACCGACGCTTCGGACTATGCTGTTGGTGCCGTGCATGAGCAGTTGGTGAACGGCGTCTGGCAGCCGCTGGCATTCTTCAGCCGACAGCTCCGCCCCTGCGAACGGAAATATAAGCACCTTTCGATCGCAGAGAGCTCCTCGGCCTTTACCTCGCCATTAGGCATTTCCGTTTCCTGTTGGAGGCTCGGCCATTCTCCGTTTTCGTGGACCACAAGCCATTGACGTTCGCGATGGCGAAGGTTTCGGAGCCGTGGTCTGCCCGTCAGCAGCGCCAGCTGGCCTACATCTCCGAGTTTACCACGGACATCCGCCATGTGGCGGGTAAGGACAATCACGTGGCTGATTGCCTCTCCCGGGCCATCGCATGAGCTGTCCACCTGGGAATCGACTACACCAGCATGGCAGGTGATCAGGCCTCCGACCCGGAGGTCCAGGCTCTGAGGACAGCTGTCACGGGACTCAGGTTGGAGGACATCAAGTACGACAACGTCGGTGCCACGCTCCTGTGTGAAGTCTCCACTGGACAGCCAAGGCCGGTCGTGCCCGGCAGTTGGAGGCGTCAGGTTTTCGATGCCGTGCACGGCCTTGCCCATCTTGGCGCGGAGGACATCACAGCAGCTGGTGGCCGGGAAGGTTTGTCTGGCATGGCCTTAAGAAGGACATTCGGACTGGGCCTCGGGCCTGCGTGGTTTGCCAGCGAGCCAAGGTGCATCGGCATGTGAACTGCTCCGCTGGCGCATTTTTCAGTGCCGGGAGCGGCGGTTTCGACCACGTACGTATGTGGACCTGGTGGGGCCCCTGCGCCGCTCTTCAAGGGTTCAGCTACCTCCTAACGATGGTGGACAGGACCACCCGCTGGCCGGAGGCCTGTCCCGCTGGCATCCACTAACGACCTCTGACGTGGCCCGGGCGTTCATAGGCCACCTGGGTCGCCCGATTTGGCCCCCCTTCTGTATGTCTCCTCTGACAGGGGACCTCAGTTCACTTCCGAGCTGTGGAATGCGGTCGCCGGGGGCCTGGGTGTGCGGGCTCCATCGAACAACCGCTTATCACCCACAGGCTAATGGGTTGTGTGAGCGGTTTTCATCGCTCCTTGAAAGCTGCACTCCGGGCCAGCCTTACGGAAGACCGTTGGGTCGATAGGCTCCCCTGGGTCCATGTTGGGCCTCCCGGACTGCCCCCTAAGGAGGACCTGCCGGGCTTCGTCGGCCGAGCTGGTTTTACGGACAGCCACTACGGGTTCCTGGGTTTTCATCCCCACCGCCACAGCTCCCTGGTCGGCAGCCCAGGAGCGGACCTCGCTCCAGGACAGGGTCCGGGGTTTCACGCCGGTGCCCCACCTCGCAGCACGGTCTCCCGAAGCTTGTGTTGCTGCCCAGGCCTGCGGACGGCGGGGTATGTGTTCATCCGCCATGATGCCCATCGGGGCCCTTTCCGTCCTCCTCACGACGGTCCGTTTCGCGTCCTGGAGGCCGGTGACAAGGCCTTCTTGGTAGACATCGGGGGCAGGCCTGACTACATTTCAGTCGATCGCCTCAAGCCAGCCCACCTGGACTCTGGACCAGGCCCGTGGGGTTGCTCTGCCCCGGCGGCGGGGTCGTCCCTCCGGTTTCCAAGCCACACCGCCTCATGACTCCTGCACTGCCTGCTGTGGCCCCCTCGGCCCCCACACCGGTTCCGCTGAGTCGTTTCGGGCGGGTGCTCAGGGCTCCTTCCGTTGGCCTTGACTGTTCGGGAGTGTGAATTCTGGGGGGGCGTCTGTAGCGGTATCGTATTCACTGTGTATGTTGTATGGTGCGTGCCCCTTTAAGGGAAGGGGGCGTGGCACCCACCTGGTGTTACGACGCAGGTCTTAAGGAACGCACCTCTGGCTGTGCGGGTTCTTTGTTTTGGGAAATAAATCCTTCTCGTGTTTTTCACCGGCAATCAAGTCTCCGTCTCTATTTCATTGCGATCTCCTACAATATAATATAATCATAGAAAAGGATATAATCATAGGAGGCTAAAAATCGCAGGTCATGTCTGTTCCAGCATATGGGATCTTTTATATATTAATAGGGACAATATCTGACAGTACAGTACATTTTTGACACACATTATGTATTTGATTATGACACCACTATTTCCTCAAAATAAGTAGCCAGTGAGTGTGTGGTTCTTCATTTTATTTTCCTCCCCTCAGTCTCAAGAACAATAAAAACAATGGTCAACTACTGCAGTGTTAATGTTTTCAAAGAACTGAACTTGTGTCAACTCATCTGAACAGTGTATGCAAAGACATCTGTCTTAAAAAAAACTTAAACAAGTCCAAATCCAGTACTTCTTATGGCAGAGACAAGTGCTTTCTCAAAGTCCATGTAGGTCTTGAAATGAGCTGGCAGCTTTAGTGTTTCGAAGCATGTGGAGGACGTAGGAAGGGTTCCCCCAGAAATCTCCACTCTCAGTTCAGGAGGAAGCATCTCCCAGCCAACCCAGAATGTCAGCAGCTGGGCCAGGGTACCTGATGAAGCTAAAAGTCATAAAATGGATTCAAGACATTTAGTTCAACTTTAATTGATCATATCTATCCATGACACATAGAAGCATTTGTTAAGAGAGCAATACATAAACCAAATAAGGTTTTTATACTCGTTTCAATGAACATCCTTAGAAAGCCAGTGGTGCAGCATATGGTGTCTAAATCAAAGTCTTCATCACTGTCCTCAACTGGCCATGTGATTTTTTCCAGGAGCATCTTAAAGAACACAAAAAATGTAATTATTTTAAAAAGAGAACTTATTTTGATGAAGGAATATGCAGATCACATTCTTGGTAAATGGAAAAATAACCAGCTCAGTCATTGAAAATACATGTAAATTCATCAAGTTAAGTCACAAATATAACTAAATTACTGACTTACCTGCGATGTGAACTGCATTTCAGCCATTTTGGGGAAAAGAAGTGGGATAACATCTGGCCTAGATGTCAGCAGGGGCCATACCATCACATCTTTCAGTCCCTTTCTCAACTGTTTAATTTGGCGCATGGTCCTCCCAACGACCTAAGAGACAGACCCGACCCATATTACAGCCAAATCCTCAACCCAAATTTGACAAAAGTTTGCACAGTAGGGAAAATGTTCATAAAAGCACAATAAAGTGCTTTATAAAATCCATTAAAACTCTAGTACTTAAACTTAAACTCTAGTGTTAACATAACAAGCCAGGGTTCATAACACTTTCTATAATTTCAACAACTACAGCAATGAGTTCTGTCACTTAACCAGCAGGAACTCACTGCATGGAGTAGAAGTTTGTTATGTAGCCATCTCCGATTTGTTTTGGTGACTGCCGGAAGATCCCAAGACATGGAAAGATCTGAAACTGTGTCCTTCTGTTGCGGTGTAAGTTCTTCATGTTCGAGCTAGAAGTTATTACAAGTTATTATATTTGCCCAAACAATAATTTTTGCAAGGCAAAGTTTCTTTTATGTTACATACCAGTTTTATGATGCTCCTGATGTGGAGATCAGGACAGTCTTCTGTAACAACAGTTGCCATTTCAGGGTCCCCATTGAACAGTACATGAATTACAGCAGGACTTAATCCTGTGACATGGGGACCGTCATGCAGAAATGTGTGGGCCAACATCCTTCCTGCAACCCGGAAGAGGTTGCTTTCAATAAGTGCCTCTGATGCTGCTGGAACAAGATGGTCAGGTTCACCCTCAAATAGCAGTGTTCGGCCCATTCCTCCTGTAATGTACCAAGAGAGCAGGGGATAAAGTCACAACAATTAACCTCTTAAATAAATTTAAAAAATGACATCATATTAACCTTCAAAATAGTAAGAGATTTACCAAGATCTAGACTGAATCCAAACTGGAGTTTGGATATGATTGTTGTCATAAAGTACCGCATCACTCCCTCTCCGATAGCAACATCACCTGAAATAAAATACTGATAATAACACAGTGGAAAAACAGTGGCAGACTAATAAAGGTAACTGGATTAGGTAACATTTAACAAGCAAGGGAAAAAATAGTCAATATTCTATTGGCTGTAATTCTAGAATAGCATCCTTAATATTGATTCTTCCAGATAACAGGAGAATATTGTGCACAATATACACACATATATATAACACATATTTTCATTAGTTTTTTGGATTCCATTCTCCCATTTAACAATGCCATAAAAGATACTCGAGTGGTATAAACTGTACTGATACATTTATATTACAAACTTTATATTACTTACCAAAAAGAGTACAATGAACTGGACATGCCCATTCTTGCTGCTGTTTATAGAATAAGAGAAGTTCCCGTTCCCTCTCCTCTTCAGAGTCCCTTACATCCATCTTCATTCTAAGTGGTTTCCCAGATGCATGTTCCCTTAGCAGATTCTCTTTGAAAACTTTGGCAGCTTGAGCCGGTTCTTTAATAAGATTCCATTCTATAGAAACAACAACAATAAAGTTATCTATTCCAGAGAGACATGTTGTGAGTTGGCATGTTACCTGCAGATACAGATATCCTCTCACTCTACAGAGAAGGAGGAAAATTCTGTCCATGTCACTGACAAAACGTGAGACCCAACAGCTTCAGAATTTGTCACAAAGCTGAGGTGACCTAAAAACAGCAAAACAGCATTCTGAACAAAAACTAAATATTAGAAAATATAACCCAGTTGCATGTTATTAATTGTCTAACTGTATTATCTTATCTAATTATATCTTGCAGGTGTTTTTTTTTTCAGTTTCAGTTACACACAATCTTATAGCAACACTATTGTGATGACACAAACCACTGTCTGTTTCTTTGCGATCCAACTCCTCGCTGACAATCAATGCTGGTACTACTTCACTCTCAGCTGATGTTCCAGGCCTCGCTGGAACATTGTCACTGACTAGTGCTGTCTCACTATCATTTTCTTCACTTTGGCCTCCCTCTTGTTCTCTTTCTGATTCCTGCATGGGTGTCCTTGAAGTTAACACAATTCAAATTATGGTCATACTCTCTTATTTGTGTGCACAAGATGAAAATGAATATGCTACCCTTGCATTGCTTTAGGAAGTACATACCCATTGCAGCTCAATCTGTGCAACTTCATCTCTGAAAAGGGAACTTCCTTCTGACAAGTGATGCAGGGGATGACTGGACCAGAGGCAGGACGTGAGCTCTCCTAAAAACAACAAATGGCTTTTAATTAATGATTAAAAGTCACCAGTAATCTTTGTTTTGATTGTGTATTAAACTAGGTCTCTGTAAATTTATGTACCCAATCTAAGGGTAGATCCTGTTGAAGGGACGTATGTAGATTGTAGCCTGTCCAATCATCGTCGATG
Organism: Melanogrammus aeglefinus; assembly: GCA_900291075.1. NCBI lineage: Eukaryota > Metazoa > Chordata > Actinopteri > Gadiformes > Gadidae > Melanogrammus > Melanogrammus aeglefinus. Next base: position 3,383 of record OLKM01007675.1, on the reverse strand, counting down.
GATCTTTCAGATAGGCAAGGGTGTATCCAGTGCTGGGACACTGAAGCAATGCAAGATTTCGACTGCGAGTAGATCCTACAAGTTTAAGAAATTCAAAGCCTCCCCCTTGTTGGAGCTTTGGAAACACTTCCATCAGTTTATTTGTTATAACCATGGGGTCATGGTCATTCCCTGGAGAGAAAAAAAATAAAATCATAACTCATATTTACTCACCTAAAACTAAGCAAGTAAGCCTGTGATAACTATTATTCACACTATGAAAATCAATTAAGTTTGAGTCACTATAAAAAGAAATGCTGATTAGAACTGCAAATAACTTCAACAAGCCACAGACAGTTTAGTAAATGTCTAGTTTCGCACTGACCTGAAAATGTCACTTTTTGCTCTCCAAGTCCTGAAGTAAGAAGTTCCGCTTTAAGCGGTACGCTTGGAATTTTATCCGCCCTGTGGTCAGCCAAACAACAGACAGTGTGTGTGTAGCTTTCTTCGGCTAACTTGGACTTGTGCTGGTCGTCTCGTCATATTCCTTCTGGCTCCAATGTTATATGGCGCAAAAAGCCTTGCTACCTCTGCTGCAACACAGAAAAACGTCACAGCTCAATGGTCACCAGTCAGCTAAAACAACCTCAACTTCTATCTTGGGATGCTCAAGCCAGCTAACACTATTTAGCCGATTAGCGAACTAGTTTTATGCTCCCATTAACAATGAACGTATTAAGCACGAAGCATCATGAGCCTACCGCATACAAATACATTTTTGAGTCGATCTAATTTAACCCACACCTGTGTCCCGAGTCATTAATTAGTAGCACACCAGGCTGACATGAAATTACTTAGCTTACCTTGGACAGGTGTACGTGATGGAGCGGCAGGTATCTGCTGTGACGGAGCCGCCGGAGCCGCCGGAGCCGCCGGAGCCGCCGGAGCCGCCGGAGCCGCCGGAGCCGCCGGAGCCGCCGGAGCCGCCGGAGCCGCCGGAGCCGCCGGAGTTCTGTTCAGAGCTTCCTCAATCAAATTCGCTGCTTCTCTCAGCAGCTCCGGGCAAGTTTTAGACATTTTGTCCTGCACCTCGCACGCTGCCTCAACATTGGGGCTAGCAGGACAAGTCTTCTCCTTGATTTTTAGCCGTTGTAATTAAAGTTTTGTTTAACAGAGTATCTAACCAACGTAGAGGTGAATAGCGCCACCCAGTGTATTGGAATGTGTTCACTAGCTCTGCATCAATCCATTATCTGGAATTGATTTTTCTTGGCTTGATGCGCAGGGTAACCAATCAGGCGTTAGGTTCCGCCTACCAACTTTTGGATGGGTGAGTTTGACAGTTTGACAATTCAAGAAGCACTACAAGGCAGGACCATGAAATGTAAATGTAAATAGTGAAATAATTATATATGTATTTTACATTAAATGAATCGGTATTTGAATGAATTAATGACACATTTAATTACACATTTATGTATTTAATTCCAATTTTATTCATTAATGACACATTTAAGTAATTATTTAATGGTGTATTTATTTATTTAATTGTGTCACATTTAGTCCTCCATAAAGGCTAACTCTGGTGCAATGCATTAAATGGTTACATCTATGTTTACATGGTCCCTTTCAAATAAAATAAAATCATTCAAAAAGGCTAATTCTCTACATATACTAATTCATTCTGACTCCTAACCTCCTAACCATACATTTTTTTATTTGCATTTGCCGGATGTTTATTTGCTAAATCTGGGGAAAATGAAGAAAAGCTTGAGCTTAATCTAGGTCTCAATCGCTAGGTTAACCCATTCCCGGTATAAAACAAAGATAGCTAGGATAAGATGCTACACATCACTAACCCTAACCCTAACCCATGACATATGATAAGTACTATATCTAAATCAGACATTCAATAATTGCGTACATTAAGTGGCAGGACGTACAACATACAATAAGTAGGAGGAGTTGGAGGGGGTGGCTATTCAGAGTCTAGGTGAACTCTGAACAGGTGCGTCTTGAGTCTTTTGTGGAAGCACCACTGTGGTGCCAAAGCAGAAAAGAGTTGTGGCTTTGATAATCAACCCTTGCTTGCTCTCAGCGATGGCGGTACCAGACGACCAACTGAAGTAGTAAGTTACGTACAAAAAGGAAACTTCTGAATAAGTATATTTTTCAGCAGCAAAAGTGGACAAACGGAACCACATACTAATCGACTGTTGGACATAAGAGTGTTTGCATCGGTAAATCATCAGCAAGCTGTTAGTGCTTCAAAATAAAATAAAACTGATGAAGAGTCTTTTCATATTTGGAGTTTTCACAGTTTCACCAGAGGCGTGACCGTGTGATTGTGTGAACAGTTGGTGTGTAGACCTCAAGAGTGTCTGTAGATGAAACGGTGGCACCAGTCCATGCAGGGCTTTGTAAAGATACAAAATCAACATAAAAGGGTTCCTGTCTGTAACCAGAGATATGTTGCTCTATTATGATGCTAGTCAGAGATAATGGTGCAGCTCCTAAAATAACTGAGTGAGACATGGTGATTGACACTATCCCTATGTAAAGTAGCAGTAATGCAAGCGTAGGGGTCATTTTGCTGCAGTAGTTAATTAAACAATGACCGGATATTCCCGTACAAAAATATGCAATTATCATAGATTTGGGGGTAGAGGGAAAAAACGTGTGTATTGGTGTTGCTTCATAAGTAGCCTGAGCTGAGTCGCATTAGAGATACGAGATGTAAAACGAAACGAGAGAAGTATATAGAATGAATAAAACAGGTTTAGAGCCTGAGGTCGCGCGTTCAGGAACTGGAAAATGGTCCAAATCAACATGAAATTATGTATTTGAAGAGTGAGATATGATCGAATATAATAAATAGCATTGCATAAACAAAGCACTACTTCATTTTCGGTAAGGTTGCTACGAAAATCTAACAATTCACACAATCAAATATAGTCTTAATGTATTCGATTTACAATACATTCTTCACGTCAGTTAGCAGTAGCCTGCTAACTGAAGATAGGTCACTATGATTACACTTAAAATGAATTGCCATTGAGTACATTCATGACCGAGATCCCAAGATTTGAAATATCAAATCAACATACAAACATCGGAAACGGAGAACACTGTGAAGGGTAGCCTGCATTGTTTGTGAATATAAATGGGTTGCAACATTGTCTTCTGAAGGAGCGACATCATAAAACAAAGACAAATTTTAAATTTTAAGACTTGACTGTTATTATCTCGCCGCTTATAGACCTAATCGAATAATTTAGTTCAAAGACCCTTATCTTACTGAAATCCCTATATATTGAGTCAAGTTTTTATTCCATTTGTGAATGAAATCGACACTTTGAGTGACCCTTCTTGCCTGATGTGTATTCCAGTAACAGACAAGTGAA
>OLKM01007674.1:0-11128 GCA_900291075.1 Melanogrammus aeglefinus | reverse complement strand
GCCAGGAGGAGACAGGGTGGTCATTTGTGGAACGTTGATTTGAGCCAGGAGTGGAGTTGCAGTACCGGCGGTGGCTTCCCGGGGGACCCGGGAATGAGAGGCACAAGTGCTGTGTGCTGCAGAGTAAGGTTCGGAGAAGAAGCGAGGGAAGAAGAGTGCTCCAGTTGAGGCGCGGGCGAGTATAGTGTCAATTGCACCGGCAGCAAGCGGTCTGGATTTAGCATTTGCTGGATGCTTAGTGCTTAGTAATTGTGGCTACCAGGACCTGTTCGGTAGTGGAAGTTCCGTCGGTTAAGAAAAGCGATGGGCGAGGTTCCAGAGAGGTTGAAATTGTCGACTGAAACCAAATATCTGCTGGCTCTGCAGTTGGACTGGAGCCAGGTGTTCAAACCAAGGATTCTGGTGAAGACGCCCATCTCACGCTCCGAGAGTGAGGAGAGGTCCTGCTGAGCCAGGACATTTGTTCCACCAAGTGTAGGAAGTGAAAGAGGGGCATTGACTCCCTTTTTGTTCAGTCCGACTTGCCGATGAGCCGCGTGTTGGATTCCGACATGAACTAATTACTCGCGTTAGCATAGATGCTGGGAGAGAGCATAGTAGGACGGGGAGCTCATCGAGGATACCGGACCGTGGCGTCAGGAAGCAGCGTACAGTTGTGGCTGCCGTTGAGAAGCGTTCTCCTTGTTGATCGAGGTCTCCCAATGATGAGATGTTAGGTCAGGAGTGAAGACGTGGACGAGGTTGACGCATGGCTGTTAGCTTTCCAGCACTCCGTGATCTGTGCAGCGGAGCGCCGCTTGCCGATGTAGGCAGCCTTACGTCCCTCAGGATGGCATCAGCAACCGGGCTTGGTGTGAGGAGGGAGGGACAGAGCACCGCAATACAGCATCCTTCAGGATCTGGGCCATAGGTGGAACGGTTGGACCGGGATGGAGGCGCTGCGTTCAGAACCCAGGGCGAGGAGAATTAAGTTGGCTCTTAAAATTATCAGAAATTTAGTTTTTACCATAACCACCTGCCCTCATACGTTCCAGTTTATAGCATTTCTGATTTAGGAATGTCTTGTTAAAAAGACAGCCAACCGAAGACAGGGTCTATATGCAGTTTTGTGCTCCATGACAGAGAACCATTTCATCTGTATATCATACAAACATTATCCCAATCATTATTTACACAGGGTAAATTACCCTTTAAATTGGCCGTTTCATCGGAGGGAAGCATCGGAGTGACTTTGAAGACTTTGGGGACCGTTTAAATATCCCAGGATGCATTCTCGCATTCCTGTAGTTAAAATATCAGTGTATTTAAGCATATAAAATAGGCTTGTCTATAGCGAAATTTTAAAGTTATAAACAAGATGGAGAACCTATTACCATATTTTCACTCCTATTATTTTACAAATGAAAGAGGGGTTTTTTTTTATAGACGGTCTTAATTTGTTTATATTTTATAATATCGCTGATAGAGGAAACTCATCGCAACGGCAAAGAAAATCCGACACAGACACGATCCATCTGATCGCGTGTGTGTTATGCGTGTGTTTCTATTATGATTCTTCGCTTCGTTTCGTAATTCTATATATCAATAGCCTACTCTCCCATAATAGTCAATAATTAAGGCTATATAGGAAAAAATTGGAAACGGCAATCTCTTTTAATCTTTTTCAAGCCACTGATTGTTTATATTCATTCAAAATATTAACATACTGTTTAAACTAAAGAGGCTGGTTTTCTGTTTTATTATAATTATTGTTTTTATTGTTCAGTAGGGCCTAATATGCCTAACATGAGGCCAGTAGCCATTAACCCACCCTCACACTGCTCCACTGGTCTCACGTGGCATGAGGTTCGGAGGCTTTTCAAAGGTCAGAACATCAGGAAAGCATTTGGACCAGAAATGGTGTCACCTACTACCCTCAAGCACCTGTGCCAGCGAGCTGGCCCCAGTGTGTATGGACATTTTATAATAATCAGTCACTAGTACTATGCCGAGTACCTGCTTTACATCTGCTGTCATCATTCCTGTGCCGAAAAAGCCAAGATCACCTCCTTGAATGACTACAGACCAGTCGCCCTCACCCTCTGTCATGAAAGCATTTGAACGCTTGGTCTCTCTCTTATCTCAAGCATCCACCAACCCACCTCATGGACCCCTTCCAATTTTGCATTACAGACCCAAACCGCTCAGGTTAACGATGCAATCAACATTGCACTTCACTTAATTTCTAAATATCTGGACAATCGGAACACCTACGCAAGACTCCTGTTTGTGGATTACAGCTCTGCCTTTAACACCAACATCCCCGACCTCCTCCACAGCAAACTGACCCGATCTGAACATTCACCCCTTCTCTGTTCAGGGATTACAGGACTTCCTCACCAACAGGACTCAGTATTGTCAGGATGGGCCCACTCTCTCTCACAGCCCCGCACAGTTAGAACACCGGTGCCCCCCAGGGTATTGTTTGCTGTCCCCCCTTGCTCTTCTCCCTGTATACCACATGACTGCAACTCTGGAGACCTTCCAGTCAAAACCATGCAGGAATATGCAGACGACACCACCATAATCAATGGCCTCATATCCAACAACGACAGCCTACCGCAGAAGGGGTCAGCTCCTGGAAGTCCCTGGTGTGGCAGCCATTAACCTGGAAGCTTAACATCAACCAACAAACAGTGAAGATGATAGTGGATTCCGCAAAAATACCTCGACTCATCCTCCTCTGGTTCATTAACCAACTCATCCGTTACTGTGGTAGAGCACTTTTAGTTTGTGGGCACAACATCCACCAACACACTATTGGGACAATAACATCACCCAAATAGCGAAGTAAGGTCAGCAGCGCCTGTTTTTCCTTCGCCGCCTGAAAGGACTACAGACCAGTCCCCCCATCATGGTACAGTACTACAGAGCGGTCATTGAGAGTGTGCTGAGTTGATATCCTCCCTCATCGTCTGGTTCGCCTCTGCGTCAGCCCGTGCAAAGGCCATGCTACAAAGAGTCGTCCGGGCAGCAGAGCGGATCATCGGCTGCCCCCTGCCCCCCATCATGGACCATCACAGCTCCAGGACCATTAACTGAGCTGCTCGTAATGGTACTGTTTGTCCTTGTGTTGTGTTTTTGTCTTTCTGTTTTCCTGTGTGTTGCCTGCATGGAGAAGACCAAATCAAATTCCTAGTATCTGTATACATGGCGAAATAAAGTCAAATTGAATTGAATTGAACAGACGAGCTAAGGTGGTGACGTCATCGAGTCCTATGCTGTTCCAATTGCAGGTGCGTACTCCCGTCCTCGGAAGTGTGAACTCGAAGTCTGGACTTGCCAAGTGCGAACTTCCAAGTCCACGAGTCCCTAGTTCGCGTACTTGGTATTGAGAAACGGCCTAAAACGATAGTTGCGTATTGTAACTCTAGATTCTATGAGTATAGGCGCAGCCTTTTAAGGCTATCACTATTGGGTTATCCCTAGGCGTGAGCCGTAGCACTGAAAAATTTGTAATCCCCGCCCACCAACAGCATGGGCCTCAATCACGTCCGCGGGGCCTCAATATTACGCGGGCGCGCGCGGCGGACGTTCTGCTCCCAATAAACAGCTTTTCTTCAGCTATTTAAAGGACAATGAGGCCGACACTTAAAGGCTGCGCCTTATACTCATAGAATCTAGAGTTACAATACGTAACTATCGTTCTATGTCATATAGGCTTCGCCTTTTAAGGCTATCGCTATTGGGTTAAAAGGGCGAAGCACGATATAGTCTATGCCTCATACGTCATGCGTCTAACGGCACGTCAACAACAAGCAGCTCTAATGTGTCTGATAAGACACAAGAGCTCTCAGCCATGAATATTCCACCTCACATTGTTTTACTATGCGAGGGAATTGTTCACACAATCACACTCACTCTGGCAAAGCACCCAGACCGAGTGTGTCATAGAGAGGCGCGACATGTCTCTTAGGTAAAACCTGATAAAAGAGCATGGGGAAGCCCAGGAGGCTGCTGTGCAGATATCCTCCATAGGCATCCCTCTTTGCAGAGCGACAGAGGACGATATTCCTCTGGTCGAGTGAGCTCTGATAGTCTCAGTCGGCTCTGCAGCCGCTGACACATAAGCCTGTGTGATAGCCTCACACAGCCAACGTGACAGCCGTCAGGGGGAGGCCCTGGGAATGTTCTCTGTAATGCACAAATAACTGTTTTGATTTGCGCAGAGCCTCCGTGCACTTCACACAAGCGCGCGTACAGGGCACAAGAGATGGGCTGTTGCCTTCTCCCCAGATTGATGAGGAGGGAGAAAGAAACCATTGAGTGTTATCTCGATCTGAAAGAGCTAGTAATACTCTTTGGTGTAAAAGCCGGGTTCGGGCGTAATATGGCCGAACTGCCGTCTCCTTGTATTCTAAGACAAGAAGGGGCTACAGAGAGTGCAGACAGGTCGCTCACTCTCTTAGCTGACGTCAGGGCAGCAGCAAAGCTGTCTTGGCTGTCACAAACTTGAGGGGCAACCCGGTCAAGAGGCTAAAATGGGGCTTTAACCCGTGCGCGCAGCACCCGTTTAAATCCCACTCTGGAAGTGAGAGAGCGCGTCACGGGTCTCTTCTCCTCACACCTTTTAGGAAGCGCTTCATTAAGGGGTGACTAAAAACAGTTTTATCCCCGAAGCCTTCGTGGCATGATGAAAACGGCAGCCGCGTGCGTTTTAACCGTGCTAAAAACCAGCCCTCTTTCCATCAGTGACTAGAGGAAAGAGAGCACTCGCGGCAAAGGGCAGGAGATGGGATCACTAACCCCTCTCCGTGCACCATTTCTGGAAAGCCGCCCATTTAGCCGGAGTAACACGCTCTGATGGAGTCAGCTCTGGCACCCTGGGTGGTCCGTACGACCTACTGGGAGAAGCCGAGATCCTCTAGGCGCTCGCGTTCAGTGGCCAGGGCTACAAGCAGGGTTCAAACTTAACTTTTTTGCTCACTGGCCAACTGGCTAGTGAGCTTTAAAAATCTACTGGCCAGAAAGATTTTTTACTGGCCAAAAATTATGTATAGCCGCTTTGTATATTTTCATCGTGTATTGTATATTTTTAAATGTGTTTAACTGTTATAATACACTCATAAGCATTTTTAACACATATCATAGCAATAGTAGCATATTATTGTGTGGAATAAGGGAATGAGTAAAATTTGCCTTTTTTTCCTTAAAGGTTTATTTTATAAAACATACTTTCTTTGCTTAAAATTATTAACATTTAATGTATTAACTTGCATTGTTAAAGCAGATAAATCAACTAATAAACTTTACTTCACTTTACTTCTCTTTGTTGGCCTGATTCTGTCGTGAGCACCATCTCTGGTTGAACTTTCTAGCGTAACTCACAGCAGTCTCGGCGGTGGGTCGCTACATCGTTACGGTGATTAGCCTGGTTGTTTTTTTTCCGTTCTCGTGGATTTGGAGGTGGACACACTCCCGGAATGTGCCTCCGCATTTTTCGACCCGGGGAACAGTTAACGGGCACTGGCTTATGGCCTCTTTTCCTGTTGTTTGTTCTCTCTCTCTTTACCGCTTGTCGGAGCTGAACACCAAATCGCGTCTCGGTCTCCCTGGATACGGGGCGGGACTAACAGAGAAAATGGCGGATTGCAGATCTACAAGCTCACAAATCCTTGCTTTTCAGCATGTTGTTGAGCTTGAAGATCTGCACGACATGCGGCGCACAACCCAACGCGTCACAGCCGGGGCGGGAGGAACATCAAAGTAGTTTGACCGGACACTATTTTTTTTTCACTCGCCAGAGTGGCCGGTTAGCCGGCTTCCTTCACTCGCCAAAGGTTCAAAGTTAGTCGCGCCCTGGCGATTGGGCGACCGCTATTTTGAACCTGGCTACAAGGGCTGGCCCGATCTCTTCCCCGCTGCTGGGAGAGAGCCGTCTCGCCGCCAAGGGGCCCTTTGGCGGCCCCCGAGAGCAGACGCTGGAGCAGGGAAACCACGGTGCACTCGAGCGTTGCGGTGGTATTGAGATCATATACAGCTGCTCCTCTTGGACTCGGTCGCAAGACTTGGGGAATAGAGGGACGGTTGGGAAAGCGTACAGGAGTGTGTTCGGCCACGGTCTGTGAGCGAACGCATCCACCCCGAGTGGGGGATTGTCATTCGCGCTGAGAGAGAACCACAGCTCGCACTGTGTGTTCTCCCGCGTGCCGAATAGGTCGACCTCTGCCTTCCCAAACTCGCTTACTGTTGATTCGTCAACATTGGGCAAAGCGTTGGATCACTTTCAACACAGTGGTGAGCTCCAATGCGTTAATATGCGATGGTCACGGGGGGGCGGCCAACGCCGCCCACTATGTGAAACTCGCATGTTCCTCCCCAGTCCGACAGAGAAGCATCCGTAAACACTGAGATGTGTGACGTTGCTCTGCCAACGGCACCCCTCTTGCGAGAGTTCGGGGATCGCCCCAGTGGGTCAAATCGGGGCCCACTGGGGGATCTATGCAGCCGCCTCATGTGAAGCAGCATCAGCGGCACCACCGTGTGAGCGGCTGACATCCTGCCCAGCACGACGCTGCCCGGGGAACAGCGGCGGATGAGACCACATCGTCTCCATCCTCTGCTGTCAGAGCCATGCTCTCATTACAGCTGAATCCAGCTCTACCCCCAAATACATCACTCTGTGAGGGGAGGGGTGTGCTTTTCTTCCAATTTATGGCGAAGCCTAAATTCGACAGGTGAATTACCAGCTTTTGTTTGAATAGTTCCTCCTTGGAGCGAGCCATCAAAAGCAGATCGTCCAAGTAGAACAGTACTCTCATTCCTGTTGCGTGCAGTGGCCGGAGAGCCGTCTCCACGCATTTGGAAAAACGTTTGTGGGGCTAGAGAATAGCCGAACGGGAGACGGTTGTACTGGTAGTGTGACCCTTGGAATGAGAAACGCAGGAATTTCCTGTGTTTGGAGATCACTGTGACGTGGAAGCAGGCGTCCTTCAAATCCATTGAGGTGAACCAGTCGCCCGGTTTTACACACTGTAACACTCGTCTGATTGTTAACATGTGAAACGGCCTCGCCGCGATGCATTTGTTGAATAGGGCTAGATCGAGAATCGGTCTCAGCCCTCCTGTTTCCTTTGGTACCAGGAACTAACAGGAATAGAATCCCTGCATTTCCTCTCCCTTCGGGACTGTGTGTTACATCTGGCACTGCTGCGTCAGTGCAATGTGTTTTACGGTAACGTGCGATTCACGTGACCGTACCCGTTTTCAGCGAGTTGCGTATTGGTTAATAAACGGAGATCACGCACCAATTAAGCTCTGGCTTCAGTCTCCGTTATTCAAACATAACATTGGCGAAGAGGAGATGGTGATTGCTCCTACCACCACCCTCCCCCTTCCTAGCCCTACCGGGAGAACCACGGTGCCGTGGCCTCGCTGGATTTCCTCGTTCGAAACATATATTCTAGCTGCCGGCTTAGAAGATGTTTCGACAGTAAGGAAACGTGCACTCTTGCTGCACTGCCTAGGAGCGGAGGGACAGCGCGTGTTTTGGAACTCTCGCAACGCAACACCTTACACAAATGCCGTGGAGCTACTAAAAGCACATTTCGGAGCCCCACAAAGTGCTCTGCTCCGTCGCGTCATATTTCGACGGAGGCACCAACGGTCGGGTGAGTCAGTGACGCAGTTTGTGGCGGATTTACGAGGTTTATCTAGCTTGTGCAAGTTCGGGGCCTTACAGGACGACATGAAAAGGGACCACCTGATACTGCACACGAACTGTGACAAAATTCAACCTGAACCTTGCAGTTCAGGTTGAATCTGCTCTGGAATGTAAAGCTAGTTTATCCACCTCTTCCAACTCTCTAGCACTGGCCAAGGCAGCGGGCCCACTCGAGTCACGGGTGCCCCTCCTCCACGTGAGTGTAGACAGCAGCGAGGAGAACATATTGCTAGCCTCTCAGTCACGTGACCGCCCACACCAGCTATGTTGGAATTGTGGCTCTTCTGCGCACAATTCAAGAGCTCAAATCTGTCCTGCCCGTGGTAAAACCTGTTCCAACTGCGGGAAACTCAACCACTTTCACAAAGTCTGTAGGTCTGCCCCAGTTTAGAGCCTCCCAGCCACTTACCACAATCATCCACATGTTTAGCTCAGGACGAGCGCCATTTAAAACATGCTCGTTGATGGTTGGTGATGTTATTACTCTACCGCTCCTCCTAGACACTGGAGCCACGGTGTCCCTCCTGAACTTGGCGAATTACACACAGTTTTTCTCCCACGAGCCACTGGGGCAGCCCACCACCACCCTGCATGGCTATGCCAACTCAAAGATTGACATTGTGGGCTCCCTTCAGCTGCCTGTGAAATACGGAGAGAAGACACTGCCACTCTTCAGGTTCAATATTGCACGCCACGGGACCAACCTCCTTGGCCTTGACCTTTTCAACAGCCTCGGTTTCACTCTGCTAGACACCGCTGGCTCAGAGATTCACACTGGTTACCATCCCTGGCAGCAACAGTGGCCCATGCTGTTCAGCGGTGTGGGCTGCCTCGATGTTTTCGCCCACCAGCCCTTGTTAGACCTGCAGGTGACGCCTGTCATCCAGCCCCTCCACCGCTCTCCTCTGGCCCTCTGGGATGACATTCTCTCTGAGCTACAGAGCATGCTCGATGGCGACATCATCGAGGCAGGTGAATTGCATCACCCTGGGATCTCCACATTGTGGTGGCAAAGAAGAAAGTCTGGGGGGCTGCGACTCTGCGTGGATCTAAGAGCGGTAAACAAGGCCATCATCCCAGACAAATACGCTTTGCCAACGATAGAGGAGCTCACCGCCCAGTTCCACGGGTCCACCACTTTCTCCAAATTAGACCTCCGCCAGGGTTACCTCCAGGTGCCACTACAGACTGAGAGCCGCAACCTCACCGCGTTTATCACCCACAAAGGGGTCTTCCGTTACAAACGCATGGCTTTTGGTCTAAGCTCTGCCCCCAGCTGCTTCCAAAAGATAATGGCCTCCATCTTCGCTGGGATCCCGGGTGTGGCCATCTACCTGGACGATATCGTGGTTCACGGGGCCACTGTCGAGAGCCACGACGAGCGCCTCCACAGAGTGTTCAGTGCACTGGCCAAGCACCACCTCACACTCAACGGCGAGAAGTGTGTCTTCGCTGCCCCGGCCATTGAGTTTGTGGGGTTCCGTCTCTCGGCTGATGGCATATACCCTCTCCACTCGAACACAGAGGCCATCCACCGTGTCCCGGAGCCCACCTCAGCCACTCAGTTGGCCTCCTTCCTGGGTATGACAGCATTCTACCTACGTTTCCTGCCACAGTACTCGGCCACGACTGCACCACTGTGACAGCTGCTGAAACATGTGAGCCCTGGTTTCTGGTCGTCTGCCTGCTCGGACGCTGTGCGCCTCCTGAAGTCCCAGCTCACCACACCACCGGTCCTGGCGCACTTTGACCCAGCCAGCCCCACCCTCGTCACATGTGATGCCTCCGCCATGGCCATCGGTGCTGTGATGTCCCAGCTGCAAGGGGGTGTGGAGAGGCCGATCGCCTTCGCCTCACGGGCTCTCAGCCCCACGGAACAGAGGTACTCGGTAGGGGAGCGGGAAGCCCTAGCGTGCCTCTGGGCATGTGAGCGCTGGCACATGTACCTCTACGGACGCGCATTCACACTGAGGACGGACCATCAGGCCCTCACCACCCTCCTATCCACGTCTGGCACCGGCCACAAACCACTCCGTTTCCATCGTTGGGCCGACCGCCTGCAGCAGTACAACTTCCGCCTGCATTTCACGCCGGGTCGGGACAACGTGGTGGCTGACCTGCTGTCACGTGCACATCCCCAACTCAACCCCAGACCCCATATTTGGCCCCGGTCAGGACCAGGCCGAGCACGACCTCATCCAGCTCCTCCACACACCCCTCCAGGAGACAGTGTCACTGAGGGAGATCCAGGACGCCTCAGCTGACGACCCCACCCTCTCTACACTCTCGACCTACATCAGACAGGGCTGGCCGATGAGGTTACCAGATGAGATGCTCCCCTACTCCAGGGTCTGGGACGAACTGTCATGTTGGAACGACACTTGCATCGCTCGTGGACTCTGCACTGTGGTCCCGAGTGCCCTTCGGGCGCGTGTCCTTACAATGGCGCACGAGGGCCACCTGGGCATGGTCAAGCTCAAACAGCGGTTACGCGACGTGGTGTGGTGGCCAGGCATCGATAGGGAAATCGAGACCCTGGTCAAGGACTGCACTGCTTGCCTTCTTAGTGGTAAGACCAGGGCCCCAGCCCCACCCCCGCCCATGCAACCACTGGACTGGCCATCCAAACCCTGGGAGCACCTACAACTTGACATCTGCGGCGAGCTGCATGGAGTACCGCATCACCAGAGGTTCCTCGTCGTTGTCTACGACCTCCACTCTAAGTGGCCAGAGGTAGCGCCTGTGGGCTCGGTCACAGCCAAGGTGTTGGTTGACATTCTCGACTCTCTGTTCGCGCGGTGGGGCCTGCCCAAGAGGATCACGACCGACAATGGTCCCCAGATGGTCTCCCACGAACTGTCCTCTTATCTGGAGGGAAAGGAATACGGCCACATTCGCAAAGCATCTCTACCACCGGCTGCGAATGGGGGGGTGGAACGGCTGAACCAGTCATTGAAAATGGCATCAGGGCCATCTGGCACAAGGGTGCACACCGCACCACCAGCCTCCTCCAAACGCGCTGCTTGCATACCGGGCCAACCCGACACAGCCACCACAGGAGCGCCACCAGCCGCCATAGTGGCGTGGGGCGGGAGCTCCAGCTGCCTCTGGATAGGCTCCGCCCTACAGCAGTTAGGGCCCCAGCCCACCCGGTTCGAGCCGCCGTCGACACACGCCAGCGTCGGATGAAGTACCATTTCGACAGGGCCCGACGTGCTAAGCCACCTGCCATCGCTGTTTTGGACTGGGTCAGGATTCGTCGACCTCATCGGGACAACAAGCTCCAGTCGTTTTGGTCGGACCCGGTCCAGGTCAGCCAACAGCTTGGCCCGGCTACATTCAGGCTCGCCGACGGCACACGCTGGCATGCTAACCGCCTGGGCAAGGTACACGCCCCCCCGAGCCCAGACCTGGTGGTGCCCGCTG
>OLKM01007673.1:0-11131 GCA_900291075.1 Melanogrammus aeglefinus | reverse complement strand
GTAACATATGTGCTTTAGTATGTGTATACTACATATGCTCGCTTATGTATTTATTCTTGGCTCAGTTGCAGGAGATAAGCAGCTTTGTTCTGGACAACAGCTGTTTTGGTACCAAGTAAAACTTAAATTAAACATAAGTTGTTTTAAACAGTGTTCTCATTCATACAGGTGTGCGGAAATGATTGGACAAGTTGCCGATCTCTTGAAAGAGAACCTAGCTGCTAAGCTGAGAACAGCAAAGCACCTTGCAGTTCTCATTGATGGTGACACTGACATATCAAACACCGAGTGTGAGATTGTTATGTGAATCTGGTAGAGGGTGGGAAGCCAGTCACTCTCCTTGTTGGACAACAGACCCTTGAACACTCCCATGCCAATGGTAGGTGGTCACGGTCTAGCAGCAAGAGTAACCTTTATTTTTGTATAGTTTCATAAATGCATAATTGAGTCACTATCTTGTTTGTTTTAAGGCCACAAAAGTTCTTATTGTTTTTATGCTATCCTTCAAGGTGTTCTGGATGCAACCAAGGCTGCATTCAATGCAGTTTGCCCAGACGACAATGGAGGGTCATGGATGAAGAAGATGACCAGCTTTGGGGCAGATGGTGCCTCAGTGAATATGGGCCACCGTGGAGGAGTGATTGCTCTCCTGCAAAGAGAGGCAGGGGAGTATATTATCCCTATCCACTGCATGCCACACAGGTTTGTAACTGGAAAAAATGGTTATGTGGTAGCAGACATACATGCACATTTGTCACATGCGTGTGTGCACACACAACCTAAATTATTTGTCAGTCACACACAAATAGGCACACAGACACACCACTGTAACAGAGTAGGGGAAAAAAGAAGAGGAAGGTGGATAGTTTTTTTTTTAAACTATATTTTGGCTTTCACAGACTAGAGCTGGCGATCCTAACCCTCCAGAAGAAAGAACCAATGGTGTCCCAGGTCTACGATCTTCTGCATCTTGTGTGGAAGACCTACCACTTCAGTGGAAAGTCCAATAGAGAGCTCCATCAAGTAGGGAAAGAGCTGGGTGTGGATGTCTGCACACCGTCTACTGTCAAAGGGACACGCTGGATCCCCCATGTCCACAGGGCCCTCAAAGTGTTCCTGCGACATGGAGCAGACAAGAACCTTGCCACAGACAATGGCCAGTACTCCACTGTCCTGCAGCACATGGAGCACCTGGCTGTTGCAGGTACAGTGGAGGTTCAAGGACGGGCAAAGGTCAGTTTTACAACATTAAGTTAAACAAAATAGGTTTCAAGTTAAATGACATTTCAGACTTGAATGGTTGGCAGATGATGAGGTGGCTAGGAATACAACACTTATTTTGTATTGATCTACTGCTACACAGGTAAAGAGAGAAATGGAGAGTGCACCTTTTTGTGTATTCTGCCATTTTCTCTCTGACATGTTCGAGGAGCTAAGTCTTCACTTAGCCTCACCCTGCAGAGAAATGACCTGATCCTCCCCCAAGCTACGTCAGAGCTGAGGAAGACAGTGACAAGACTAGAAGGACTTAAGTCTAGGGCAAAGTCAGGAGGCATGCTGGAGAAGATCCAGACCATGCTTGCTCAGCGTGGAGATTATGAGTGCAGATTCCAGGTGTGTTAGGATGAGTTTGTAAGGATCTAATGGAAACAAATGTTTAGAGCAGAAGTGTGAGAATCTGTCACTATATGAGAATTAGTGTAGGTCTATTCAATGTAAAGATTTGGAGAAATGCAGTCTTTAAAACAATTCTCTCTCTCTCTCTCTCTCTCTCTCTCTCTCTCTCAGGGAATACCACTGAAGGGGAATCTGACAGGTCTCACAGACCTCACCCATCCACAGCTGAAGAAACACATGGAGGCAGCTATCACTATTGGTGTGACTGAGCTAAAAGCCAGGTTTGGTGGGCTCCTGAATGATGACGCTGAAGTCAAGACCCCGGTGCAGGCCTTCAGAGTCTTCAATCATGACACATGGCCAGATGATCAGGGCAGCCTTCTGACCTTCGGTGATGGTGATGTGGCAGACCTGGTGAGGCATTTCAGAGAGCCTCTTGAGAGGTAAGAATGTATTTTGCACTGCTGTGATGTAGGCACTGCCTAATGTGATGTGAACAATGATGCCTGGGTATTTGCTAACTTCCTCTGTTAAATCTCTACAGATCAGGGTGTGACCTGGCAGCTGTTGAGGATGAGTGGCAGGGACTGAAGATCTTGGTCAGTCAAACTTTCAAGGACAAGTCCTACAGTGGCCTGTGGGAGACCATGCTGACCAAGGAGCCATACAGGGAGGATTACAAGGTAAGCAAACACTGCTGAGTGTTTGCATGCTGCAGTGCCCTTCTCCTATTATTGGTGGTTAAAGATGAGATAAGTAAGGCCTATCTTAATCCCCCTAGAACATACTGGAGTTGGTGCAGCTGATGCTAGTGTTGCCCATTTCGGCTGCCCAGTGCGAAAGGGGCTTCTCTGCACAGAACCGCATAAAGAGCTCCAAAAGAAGCAGCCTTGCAGTCTCCACCACCGAAGACCTCATGAGGATCACCCTGGAGGGGCCCAGTCTTGAGGACTATGATCCAAGTCCTGCAGTGGGCCGCTGGATGAACTCAGCCAAGCGTGCCAGGCGACTTGACTACAAAAAGATGTGGGACAGGGGTGTTCTCTGTGTTTAATTGAGGGTTACAGTAGGCCTTATGATGGCCCTGTGTTTATATGTATTAGTGCACATGTGGTACTGTGTACGTGATTTGAGTGTAAAATAATAAAATTGTGTTATTTATGAAATTTAGTAGTGCTCCTAAATTTTTTTCTGTGCTCCTAAATTTTTTCATTTAGGAGCACTTGTGCTCCTAGTGAAAAAGCTAAGCGTACAGCCCTGTGACTACAGTGATGTTGATTATATACTAGGGCTGTCAACGAATATTCGAGGTTCGAATATTCGTTCGAATATGTATCCAAAAACGCGAATTCGAACGTGAAAATTAATATTCGAATGTGAAAAAACACTCCCGCGGTACAAGCGCCTCTATCTGCTTTGTGAATGAGCCTATGTCTGTTCGCGATGTCCCTCGTTTTAAAGTAAGGAAATGCCCAGCGAAAGCCGCCGCCCACCAGCACTCTCAACGAGACGGCAAACATAGAACACATACTGTACAAAGTAATCTGATAGGCTACTGTAGGCTACAGCGTAATCTGATAGGCTACTTTTGTACGTGCATGTGCGCGGGAAGTTGTACGTGATCTGATACTGTACGTACTGTACGCATACGCACACATTACCGGGAAATGTAAACCAATCACAGCAACGCAAAAACCAAAAACAGCTACGTCATGATTATATGTGAAAAACGTTATCAGATGAAAAATGGCTGAAAATACAGAACACGGTCGCGGCTGCATCAGAGTCGGGGAGGGAGATCATAACCCCCCCGCAACCTTACAAGTGCCGTGTGGAGGTTTTTTTGCTTTTAGGCTCAGCGAGGAAAAATTGTTGAGCCAAGGCATAAGGTTATTTGCAAGCTGTGCAAAGTTGAATTGGCCTACCACTCGACAACCAGCAACATGCGGGCACATCTGTCCACGGCGCACCCGGGTGAGTTCTCGGCAAAGTCCGGGAAAGCTTTTTTTTCATGAATCCGAACGGTGCGTAGTGCTGGCCCTTTCGCTGACATGGTGGAAGACGTAGGCGACATGCATTTTTTTCTTTATCGATTTTAATAGGCCTTCTCGATAAATGGTAAGCAAAGCAAGGAACGTTACCACTAGCATACTTTGTAACATTCAGAAGCGGGCGTCTTCTTCAGATTACTATAGTTTGCGCGCTTGCAGGTGTGGTGGTGAAATGCAAGCCATACAAAGTTGTGGCTTTTCAATGATTAGGCCTCCACGTTACTGGGCTGTTTATAGGATATATATATATCCCACTAATTTGAACCATGGTTTTGTCGCATTATTGACATATTGACGGCAACTGCGTAAAATAGGCAACCAGATATTCGAATAGTTCGAATTCGTGATTTTTTTCAAAACGAATATTCGAATGTCATTTTTGAGCAATTTTGACAGCCCTATTATATACCCGACACCGAAAATGACTCTGATGACGGCATATCTTTGTCCACTGAAAACACACCGAAGATAAAATACAAGGTTACAGTGAGAGGGTACAGCCCAAATGAAGAAAGCAGCTCAACAGTCAGCCCAAACAAAGATAGTAGCACAGAAAAAGACCATGCAGTAAGGAAGAAGAGGAGACTACCATTCAGCCCAGGAAAAAGGAAGAAATGGACAGTCAGCCCACAGGAAAACAGGAGCCCATCACTCCACCTAGAGAATGAAAGTGGTCTAACAGTCAGCCCAGAGAAAGACAGTAGCTCGACAGTCAGCCCAGAGACAGAAAAAAGTTCAATTGAAGTACAACGTACCACAAATACTCGAGCACATCGAGTGTATGACAAGAGGAACTATTGCCTTTACTGCTCCAAGCCAACAGCCAAGATTGCACGACACCTTCAAACTGTTCATAGCAACAAGCATGAGGTTGCAAAAGCATTCTTTTATCCAAAAGATTCCAAAGAACGGCGAGTTCGGCTGGCCATTCTAAGGAACAGAGGAAACTTTTCCCACAATACAGATGTGGTTAGAAAAGGAACTGGACAGCTTGTTGCACGTTACAGAACTCAGGAGATCAGACATGGTAAAAATTTCATTCACTGTGTGCACTGTCAAGGTCTTTACTCAAAAAAAACATTGTGGAAACATGTCAAAATCTGCCCAAAGAAGACGAGAGAGGATGCACCCCAATTTGGAAGAAAAAGAGTTCGATCCCTGTGTGCTCTTAACTAGGGCTGGGCGATATATCGATATTTGAAATATATCGATATATTTTCAGACGCGATATGGAACGAGACCATATCGTCAACATCGATATAATTTAATTTGAGTTGAAATAACAGCACATTTGTTCCAAATAACAGCAGTTTCGAACCGCACCCCCCGCCTCCTATTTTGTAACTCTGCTTATGTCTCTCCCGCTCTGCCTCCACTCACACACTGCGTGTGTGTGAGGCCCCCCCCCCCTTGCACTCACGTCATGGGAAGACGTTTCTTTTCAAATCGCGAAAACATGGAGCCGGCCGGACAGAGCGGCCAGAGGAGCTTGTTTGTAAGCGAAAGACCATGGGCTCAATCGTATGGAAATGGTTTGGATACAAGGTTTCTGACTCTTTACAAAATCACGTCATTTGTAAAGAGTGCTTAAAAACTCGCAACCAAAGGGTCGAGTACGATATTTATATTATATTTGAGATTTCTGTGTTTATGTTTTAAGTTACATTTAATTCAATTAAACATCATACAACTGTGTACAACGTGCACAGTAGGGATGGGCACGAGTAGTAAATTCCAAACTCGAGTGATCGATGGAATTCCTCGAGGATCAATCGAGTACTCGTTTATCTATTTTTTATTTTTTTTTATTTTTTTAACCCTAACGCTAACGGCAATATTACCAACCCAACATGTAGCCTAATGCTTATTCTCAATCAGTCAGAGTCAGAGTTATCAGAGACTATTCACTATTTATTAATATAACCTATTATTAATTATTACATTACATATTATTAACGTTCAAAAGTAAACACATCCTTAACAATAACAAATAGCCTAAATATGCGTCGAACAAAGGCCAGTAACAATCACCGAACAAAGGCCTGTAACGGTTTAAAAAAAAGAACGAAACATTAGGCCTATGCGAAAACCGAAATCAATTCTTTGTGAGAAAAACGCATTCTATTAACTATCAGTCCCGCGGCGGAGAACACTCGCTCCGCTGGCACGGAGGTGGTGCTGGGATAACCAGTTGCTGCTTTGCCAGAACGCTCAGTTTTTTGTACCGATCCCCGTTTGACTTCCACCACTCCATGGGGTTTTGATGTGGACGGATGCATGGCTTCATCGCGTACATTTTCTCCACTCGAGCAGTGATGGTGCGCCGCGATGGCACCGTGTATTCAGGCTCTATAAAGGCCATGAGATCACGGAACCCCTTCTGATCCACAAAACTCAGAGGCAGCATCTCTTTTGTGATCATTGATGTAATCAGCGTTGTAATTTTCTCTCCCCGGCCGGGATTAAAGCTACGTTTTGCGGCGGTGAAAATAGCCGCCACACTAGGTTGCTGCGGGTCTGCTTTACCGAACACATCGCCGTGTTTTAGGAGCATATGCTGCCGCACAGTACTTGTTGTACTTTGATAGCTCAATTTGGCCTGACATAAATTACATTCAACCTTATGATCTCCTATTTCAGAAAAAAAATTCCAGACTTCGCTTCGTTTTGTTCTAACCGCCATCTTTTGTTTTAACGTAGCCTATTCGTTGTGCGCATGGCACGCGCCAGTGGCGCCAAACAGAAAATTTATACATTTTCAGAAAACTTTAACTCGAGTTTGTGTTTCCTCCAATCGAGTTCATTTGTAACGAGTAGTACTCGAGTAATCGATTCCTCACGCCCATCCCTAGTGCACAGTGAAAGCATTTTTCCCCAAATCATTGCGGACTCCCGCTCCATGTCGCGATTCAATTCTGTGCATAATATTACGGAGGCTCACACAGCTTTTGGCCGTGATATTATGTTCTCAAATACGAGGCGGAGGCAGTGTCTAGTCCACGGTGTATTCAACCATCAAACTGTATTAAATTCTGAACGGTAGGATTAATGGTAAATCCAAACGTTAGGTAGGTATAGTAATAACGGTAACTCCACAGTAACTAACTTCAAGGTTTCTCACTCCGCGAGACCCAAACATAAAACTAAGCAACCTAGCCACGCCCCCCCATGCAGTCGTTACGATTCGGAAGCGCACACAGCTTTTGGCCGTGATATATTATAATGTTCTCAAATACGAGGCGGAGGCAGTGTCTAGTTCATGTTTTATTCAACCATCAAACTGTATTTAATTCCGAACGGTAGGAATAATAATGTTAAATCGGCGTGCGGTGCTCAGAGCGCGTGCGCGCGCATGCGCGACCCATCCCGTCCACAAATATCGATATTTATCTTATATCGATATTCTGCTTGAAGATATCGAGATATGACTTTTGGTCCATATCGCCCAGCCCTACTCTTAACACACCTGTCGGTCTTGACGTTAGTAAGGGCCTACAGAAGATTCTCACCCACATGAACTATGATGAAGTGTCACATGTTGTTCAAAAAGACAAATGCATCCTGCAACTGGGACAATATATGTTCAACAAACTGAAGAACAAAGGAAACAGTAATGATGACTATATACGACAGAAGATGAGAGAAGTTGGAAGAATGGTACTTGAAGCTCAAAAGGTTACGCCACTGAAAAAAGTGGAGGAGTTCTTCATTCCTAAAAACTTCCCACATGTTATATCTGCAGTGAAGAAGGCAGCAGGATACGATCCCCAAACCAACACATATCAGACACCGTCTTTAGCACTCAAGCTCGGCCACAGTCTAAAGAAAATATCCAGTATTGTCGAGAGTGATGCTATGATGTCTGGTGATCATGTCACAGCAGAGAATGCCAAAAGGTACCGGTCTATACATGACAGCAGATGGGAAGAGTTCATATCCTCTGGAGCACTAAACACTCTTAAGGAGGCTAAGTGGAATATGCCACAAGTGTTGCCATTTACCACAGATGTGAAGCTCTTGAACTTTTACATGGAGAACGAGCGAATTATTACAGAGAGAATGCTAAGAATCTCTGCCACTCCAGAAAACTATGCTTCCCTGGCTAAAGTAACACTTGCTTTAGCCATTACATTCAACAGGAGGAGAGCAGGAGAGGTATCACGGATGTTATTGTCTGCTTTTATGTCCCGGAACAAGTCAGTGTTGCATGACGACGTGGCTATCTGCTTGACTCCATTTGAGAGGAAGATGTGTGAGTTCTTCACAAGAGTGGAGATCCGAGGGAAACGTGGGAGAATGGTCCCTGTCCTGTTAAAACCATCAATGGTGACTGCTATGGAGCTGCTGGCTGAAATTGCGTGAAAGCTGTGGAGTACCCAGTGAAAATGTATTCATGTTTGCAAGACCAGAAGCCTTGTCAGCCTACAGAGGGGGAGAGTGCCTTCAGAAATATGCCAAACGCTGTGGTGCCAAACATCCTGAAGCACTGACCTCAACAAAGCTTCGAAAACATATTGCAACAATGTCGCAGGTCTTGAACCTTGAGGAAAATGAGTCTGACCAACTTGCTGACTTCTTAGGCCATGATATACGCATCCACAGACAGTACTATCGGCTGCCCCAAGGAACTCTGCAGCTTGCTAGAATGAGCATAGTGCTACTGGCTATGGAGAGGGGGACCGTGTCGCAGTACAAAGGGATGACACTGGATGATATCGAGATTGACCCCTGAAGGTTTGTACATTTTCTTATGTTTTTGTCTATTTTCAATAAAACCTGTCAAAAGAAACTTAGCTCATGGATTTAATGCAGAAAGTTTGTGCATTCAGATTTGCGGCCACATGCCTTTTGAAAAATAACACTCTTATGGTTAATTGGTTTCATATTTCTGTGTTTTTACAAGTACTATATTGGATTCTGCCTGTGAAATTTAAAGTTCTCCTGCTGATTTAGTTTAGCTTATTTTCTACCTGTCCTGTGCTTCCCCAGAGAAAATGCCACACTCCAATGAAGGAGAGGAGGCTTCAAGTGACAGTGCGGATGAGGAAGATGACTGTACCAGCACTGACACGGACCAAATACCTCCTAGCATGGACATGCCTGTATCTTCAGAACCACCACCTGCTGCTACTACTCTTCCTTTACAAGGTTAAAACGTACATCATGCGGTGCAAAGAGAATGATGATTAATTGTGTCCTTTCTTTTCAGGATACTGTACACTTTCTACATTAGACTTAAAGAAGGGCAGGGTCATGAATGATATAATAATCATATTTATGTAGAATGGACATGTTTATTTTATATTTTTTGATGTTGTACTTTTTAAACCATTTATATGCAGTGAAAGCAGCATTCAAAATGGAAGGCCAGTCTGAAAAAACATATCTTAGATTTAAAAATCCTAGAGTCCTTAACAGCATAATCATGACTTTGACCTTCCAGTAATATAATTTACTGATCACAACCCCTTGTGTTATGGAGCCACTGTGTAGTCAGTGTATATTGTGCACGTAGGCTTTTTTCCCAGACTGTGAAGGGGATACCCAGTAGGACTGGACAAGCAGTAAATAACCACACAAACAGCACTCAGTATAGAAAATTCAGCTAAAATCCATGGAACCTCAGAAAACCACCCAAATAAAATCAGGAAAACTCGAAAAAAGAGTGTTAAATTGAGATGAAAACGCTCCAAAAAATGCTACAAAATGCTTGGTGACGTGGGGTAAAAGATTATGCTTTATTCTTTCTTCACAGAACCACAGCGGGAAGACATAGTCGGAAATGGAAGAAGGAAGAAGTTAATGTGCTGTTGAAAAGACAGCCGTCATGAAGTTCATCAAAACTTTCACGCTCCTGCCAAACGGACTGGCATTGCTTTGTCTCAATTTGAAACACGTGCTCTAAAGGCGCGAGACATGGACAAGATGTCCAAAAATATTGTCAGAACCGAATCGACTGCCAGAAGAGACAGACAAGCATATAGGAAATATTTCGGGATTATTAGCTCAGTCTGTGCTAAACCTGGACGTAGTCTCCAACGATTCCAAAGACGTCTAATACCTGAATGTAGTTCTATATGTCCCTGCAGACTGTCTAAAACTAGGATGTGCGCGGTATGTCGGTACACGGTTACACGGGGCGCCGCACTAACCGTTGTAAAAAAAAATTCGTTACACTAAAAAAAAAAACATGTCGCCTGCGGGCTGCAGCTCTGCCGACGTCTTGTGAAGATTGTGTGGTAAGAAAAGACAACTTGAAAATAAGAAGCGTCGGGTGTATGGCCCGTTTACAGGCCGAGTTCCCGCTGAGATGGCCGCTAATGGCCGATAGACTACCGATGGTGGAAGTCGGGGGTGATTCGGTACATCGGGCTAAAAATGTATATCGGTCAATTTATCACATAGATTTTACATACCCTATGTTATAACGATTAATCATATATCGTATTCATGCAGGACAGTTTAAATACACGATAAACGCGGGAAGATTAAAACGAATATAGCCGATGGACTCCAGGGAGACTCGCCAATGCGACTTGCGATGTCTTACTTATACTCCCTTCATCCCGATACAGCCGAATTAGCCCATAAAAACCACCTGGTAGCCGATCACCCCATAGACCCAGAAATTAGAAAACATGTGCGTTGCGTTTGCCGATGTGCCGTTGTGCTGCCGATGTCAGTTGAGCATTGTCTTCCCGTTGGTCGTGTCCGCTGGTCTAACGAGTTTCCCGGAAGGGTGGGAGTAACGGTGGGTTTCGCCGATGCAAACCACACTATTTCCCGATGTTAAAAGATAGGCTGCTGATTTAGCCATCGGCAGCCATCCGGCCCACTATTCCGGTAGGTGTAAACCAGCATAACCGTTAACGTGATGTTGTCTTGAGGTTCATTAGAGACGTCTGAGTTAGGCAGTGTTTGTCTCTCTCTCTCGCTCTCGCTCTCTGCCACTGCGAGCAGAGAGCGAGAGGAGAGGAGAGAGTAATACGGCAGAGCCGATCAGACTTTAAAAGGCCAAACAGAGATAGGGTAGTTGTAGCTACAGAGAAGTGTTGTTAGAGCAATTCCGGATAATTAAAGTATAGTTTGTACTGAAACGAAGGAGAAGATTGTGAAAGAAAAAGAGGGGGGGAAGGGTCAAGAATAAAAAACAATCAACAGGAATGTCTCTTAGCAACCTCGTAATGGTGGTACGAGTATTGAGTAACTGAGTAGAGATAGTTATGAAGATAGTAGATGTCGAGAATGTGCTTAGTTTGCTGTTCTCAAGAGTTCAACAGTTCATAGATGTTAATGTAGGATTAATGAATTAACGGGTATGTCGAATAAGACGTTTCAAAAGTCGGAGGCACGTAGTGCAAGTTAACCGCTCGGAACAGCCCTATCTAAACCTGAACATTAGTGCCTGTGACGCGCTCCACAGACTGTTCGTAAAAACGAATTAGTCGCCGTACATCCCGCAG
>OLKM01007672.1:0-11138 GCA_900291075.1 Melanogrammus aeglefinus | reverse complement strand
ATCATTTTGAAACA
This sequence comes from Melanogrammus aeglefinus, assembly GCA_900291075.1. NCBI lineage: Eukaryota > Metazoa > Chordata > Actinopteri > Gadiformes > Gadidae > Melanogrammus > Melanogrammus aeglefinus. Next base: position 11,124 of record OLKM01007672.1, on the reverse strand, counting down.
ATGTCAGCTTATTGCTCTTCAACATTATTTGTTGAAACAGTTTTGCAAGCCTTGGCTCTATGCACTGAGCTGCACACCATCGGTTGGTAAATCCCTTTTGCTGCATGCTCTTCAAAGTATGTCTCTAAAGTCAGATGAGTGTTTCTTCAGCGAACGCGCTTTAAATTGCACAGAGGGAATGAGAAATGGGTGGGGGGGGGAGAGAGAGCGGCGTGGGGGAGGGGAGAGGGATGGGAGGAGGTGGAGGCCAGAGAGAGATGTTGGGTTGGGAGGGAGAGATAGGAAGAATGGGAGGAGGGCGGGTGAGAGAGATGGGGGGAGAGTAGGGGGGGGGAAGAGAGATGGGGGAGGGGCGACGAGAGGATTTGGGGGTGGGATAGATAGAGGAGGAGAAAAGAGAGAGAGAGAGAGAGACGAGAGAGAGAGGAAGAGAGGGAGAGGGAGAGGAGGGAGAAGAGTTGATAATGGGGGAGAGGGAGGGGAGGGGAGCGAAGGAGGGTGAGCCAGGGTGTGTTCCAGGCTAGCCAGGCATCCTCTTGGGAAGCGCGTGTAGTGGAGCTAACACACTTCCAGGGACTCAGGATAGGTCGGGAGCGAAGGAGAAGTTGCGTGCGGCGATTTAAGCCACTTTGTAAGAGAATGCGATCGACGTTGAAGTCGGAGCGTTTTTTGGGCGGTTTGGTTCAGAGAGGCTCCGTGGGAAGGGTGTTTACATCTTTCTCTAGATCGTACGTGTTATATTCTCGGTTTGCTGATGGTTCTTCATGGGGAGCACAGACTGCATGCTAACGACTCGGGATTAGCTAAACCGCTGTCTCATACAACTTAGTATCCAGGTTCTCGTACTGATTACTGATGTGATACTGATCTTCGGAGGTTGTTGGTGCGATTCTACGTTTGTACTTGCGCGGTCGGTCACTGCGTCGGTCGGTACAACTCTGAAAAGTAAAGCTAAGTTTTGACAACTGGAGGCGCTGGAACTTGGCAGAGTTCCGGACAGAACTGCGGATTATGCTGCGACTGGGCCCGGGGAGGTCATGGTGGGGTTTTTTAAAACATTTGAGTGTGTGTGTGTGTGTGTGTGGTGTAGTGTGTGTGTGGTGTGGTGCGTGTGTGTGTGTGTGTGTGTGTGTGTGTGTGCGTACTGCTATTGCGCGCGCGTGCGTGCGCATGTGCAGGGTGTGTGTGTGCGGTGCGGTGTCTGTGCGGTTATGCACTGTCATTCAAGAGGGGAGTGACTGTAACAGCTTGTTACAGTATACATTCCATTATTGTGTGCTATATATATTACACTCTAAATCTGTTATTATTTAATCTTGTTTATTTGAGGAGGTTTCTGCGGGTGCGGTTGGCTACGGTGTCTACACTAGCATGTAGTGTGTAGTGTTAGTATAGTTTATCGATGTTTTCTTTATCTTTTGATCACTTCTCCACAGGCTGTCTCCTCAGTGGAGGGTGTTTCGATTGAAAAACTTATTCTGGCTACTTCCTCGCTCGTGCAATGCATGCCGTTCTTCTGGTGAATCATTCGAGTATTGTTTAAGATGTTGCCTGAAGTTGTTGAGTATGCGCCTCAATGTACTGAGCACTTTGCTCCGCTATGTTTAACGGCATACTCCTTACAGCATACAGTTTCTCTTTTCAATTGAAACATTTGGACGGATCGGTGGTAGTGTTTCTTTCGTTAGTAAATAATGTTACTTCTGATTTATTCCCTTATTTCCCTGTGCTCTGTGGTAAGCGAGACCAACAGTACCAGAGATGGTCAAGAAGAAAATGAATAATCAAAAGGGGGAGGGGGGGGGTGTAATTCATGCTAAACTTTCATTCTTGTCTACACTGTGGGAGTTCTATATTTTGTGTGCGAGGCAGCCTTTCTGCATGTAGTTTAGTATTTTGTGGACAGTCAGCTACTTAGTTATCTGAATTAACATCAGGGTAATTTCTCCATCCCTCCTATCTGAGAGGTCATGCCTGTGGGTTCTTGCTTGCATTGCTGAGACTGAGTAGTTATTCAGGTTGTTACTGGTGCATGCCCGCACGCACATGATTTAAACATCTTCTGCGATGAGGACGGTACGAGCACCATGCATTATGTTTGCAAGGGCTGGGCAGTCCTGTGACCTTACTGTTTTTAGAAAGACTCCATTTGGTTCATGAGGGGTGCATGAAATGATTATTCATCGCTTTTTTTGTTCTGTTGTGTTCTTCATTTTCGCTCACCCTCTTAGGGTTTAATGGTCGGGCTCATTCGTGTCTACTCAGTTCTGTTTCGGACTTCCCGCACTATGGATGGTGGTCTTGAATGAAGACATGTGTACAGTTACCTGTCTATTAATCGTATAAAATAGAGCTGTTCGATCATTGTGATGTTGAACAGCTCAAACACAAAATACCACAGTTTTTTTTTGTGTGCGTACACATTGTGCTGAATGTGAGCACGGCACAAATGGGTGCGGTTATTGCTCTTGATCAAAATTTGGGAAGCCATGTAGTGCTGTGTTGGAGACAACCACATGTGTGTATGTGAGCAGAAAGGTGTTTAAAATGTCATGTTTCAGCTAAGTCGGTGTAAGAGAGAGTTCATTCTACCATCCTGAAGGGACAGACTGTGTTGCTATGGCTGTACTAATCACTCTCCCCTTATATATGCAACAAAACAAGCTATTGTTGTTCCATGTGGGCCAGTCATTTAAACTGTTAAAAACACATAAGAGAGAGGTTGCACTTCTGCCCTTTGAGTTCCACCCTGACCCCTGGCTGGTCATTAATACTTACTAGTTAGTCTGACCCTCTGAAGCCATTGGGCTGTATTATTTTTCACTACAGTTTGTCATCACTGTTTGAGTCTGGCCTCTTTTTGAAAATTAGTGTATAGCTTCACAGCTACCACATGTACAAACGCCACACACACACACCACAGCACACACACACACACACGCCACACACACACACACACACACACACACACACCACAAACACACACAACACACACAACACACAACATCACACACACACACGACACAACACAAACACCCCACACAAGAACCATTTCATTAATCTAAAGAATATACTTTTAATGGCCTATACCACATTGCTAATCCAGTATTCTGATACTTACTCAACAGGCCGCCTGGTAACAGCTAACCAAGCCTTTGTAACTCATGTGTGCAGACCATAGTCTTAAACAAATGACTCTATTTGACTGTGATGAACTGTGATGTCGCAGCTGCGCATGGGGTGTTTTCCTCCCATTAGTTGTTTAAATGGCCAGCTGCTCGGTTAGGATTCCACAGATAACTTTGTGTGGAAAGTGTTCCACTGAATTATTTCCCCGTTTAGCTCTCCTACTGTATCCTAACAGTCTGTCCATGTGTTTGTCATCGTGTGTGTTTGTGTGTCTATGTCTTTGGCATTTCCTGCAGCTGCAACTCACCTACCTGACCTCAGTTCACTGATCTTCCGCATGCTGCTCTCTGCTGTTATATGGGAACTCCAAAAAAAGGGTTTCAAGAAAAATCATACACAGGAGCCAACACATGTGTGTGTGCGTGTGTGTGTGTGTGTGTGTGTGTGTGTGTGTGTGTGTGTGTGTGTGTGTGTGTGTGTGTGTGTGTGTGTGTGTGTGTGTGTGTGTGTGTGTGTGTGTGTGTGTGTGTGTGTGTGTGTGTTTGGTTGTCCGGGTTCAAAGCTACCTAATGTAACAGATTGTTATCTTTGTGGTCTCCTGTTTGTTTGTGTGTCAATACATTGGGCCAATGTATTATTTTCTCGACTGCACTTTAGAAAGTCTCTGCACTCTAGCAGTGCTGCATTCTTATTTCTATCATTTTATTTACCATGAAAATAACTCACAATGGCTTGTCTTTAGCCTCTCCTTCTCCATCTCTCGCTCTAACTCTTTATTCTCTTTCGCTCACTCTTAATTTCTCTCTCTCACTCTTAATTTCTCTCTCTCTCTCTCTCTCTCTCTCTCTCTCTCTCTCTCTCTCTCTCTCTCTCTCTGTCTCTCTCTCTCTCTCCTCTTCTCTTTCTCCCTCTCTCTTCTCTCTCTCCTCTCCTCTCATCATCTCTCTCTCATCTCTGCTGTCTCTTCTCTCTGTGTCGTCCGTACTTGCTCGTCTCTCGTGCGTGCGTTAACGTCAGCCGTCTTTGTCTTGAGGGCGTACATTAAGGCTGGCAGAGCAGAGCTGCAGTGGCGAGCTGGGACGCTGTCCAGTAATCAGTATGGTGGCCGCCCGGCTTCGCTCAGACTGGCACCATGGGGTGCAGAGCGCTATCGTGGGACAATTAACTCATTAACTTCGTGTAAAGCATGGTGAGACTATGCATATCTTCACTTTTTTCGTAACCTCGTTCTTGTGCTCCATTTGAGTGAGTGGGCGTTGTGGAATATGAATGCAAAATGTTTGCTAGCAGAAGATGTTTTCTGTCTGAAACTCTGACGGCTCGCATGAACTCAAGTATACAGAACACATTTCCCAACAATATGTTATGGGGGAAAAGCACTAAACGGTTATCAAATGCACAGAGCAGGTAGTGTCAATGCAGGTCAATTGCAGGGATTATTTGAAGATATAACCCATCCACGAATCATATTAACTACTAAAGAACGATAATAGATATAACAAACACAAAAGTAGTGCGCAATACTAGTACACCCTGCTATCAAGGACATGTCATGCCTGTTTAGGCAATGAACTGCAAACACTTTATTGGCCACGATTGTGGCTAGTTACAGGCAGCATTTCAGTTTAACAGAGATACACCTTGCTCACCAAGGACATAAAGCAGCTTTGCCCGCATATGACTGTTTGATAAAAGGTGCTTATGTCTATGGTGTAGACAGACAGCATTCTGGTTTTGGCAGACGATTCCTTTTTGGCACGACACCGGGGAAGACCAGAACTAGGATACAGACCCAGGTTTTTTTTATTGTTTTTTCCTTTTAATTTATATAGCAGTTCAATTAGTTGAAACAAATGTGTTATTTTAAAAATTTAAAAAGCAAAACTACATTAACATGTAGGATGCTGAGGGTCTTGCGGATCTGATTCTGGTACGGCTGATGGGTTTGGTTGCTTGAAACTTTCGAAGGACAATTGGCATCCATAGTATGAGAGTACTGATATGGTGGTTTTGAACATTGTGCAAAGTTAAAATAGCATGGCAGGTCTAGTGCTATTCAGCTCCAAAGAGAAATCTTAACAGGCACCATTTTGATTGCTGGATCACCAAAAAAGAAAAGAGCATCATACCAGTTTTAATCCTGTTTATTCAAGAACTAACCTGTTTCATAACAAAGTTGAGCTTTTTGCTATATTTTGCCTTTGATTAAACGTTCAATTTCAAGTTCATCATTAAAACCCTTCTTTATTATTACCACCCACCTTCCCACAACCTCTTATTTTAATGGCCGCCACTGACGTGGAGAACAACATCCTAGTAACCATCCTAGAACATGGCCGCCATATTATTGTGAACGCTTCTTGTTTGGAAAAATAAAGGTAATTATAATACAAAAACAAACAAGATCACGGTGAGATGGACGGTCCTGTGATAAAACTCTCGCGGCAGGTAGGGCGGGCCGCATCCAACTGTGCATCGGTAACTGTGATAACACTCAGCACCCCTGAACCCAAGAAGTAAACGCCAGAGCGTAGTGCTAACACTCAGCACCCCTGAACCCAAGAAGTAAGAGAGCGTATGCGAGCAACTCGGCTGTAGCCTACAGTTGAGCCGTGCCCTGGCTGCCCCCCGCCCCCCTCTCTCTGGAATACAGTTTAGTCTTGTCTTTGTCCGTCGGGCTTGTTATACCCCCGTCGGTTATGACTAAGGGATTCTGTCTATCGCTGGTTCTGTCTATCGTCCTCCCCTCGAGTCATGTGGAAGAGACGAGGGAGGAGGCGATCTGCCGCTCCTCCTTCTCCTCATCTCCTCTGCTGCTGCTCTGCTCCCCCGACCCGACGGACAGCGATTGTGCACGCTGCGGAAGCGTGACTCGGGATTAGATTGTTAGAAGTGCAGGCTTTTTGGTTGTATGGCTGGATGTTCTCCGCCGATTGTGATTGACATGGCCCAGCCCGTTTGGCTCTCCGTCAGACCCAAATTCCATGTCAGGCAGTACTGCAGTTGCATATAGCACGCACAACACGCAGCTTCTTTCCGACACATTTGGCTCTATTACGTCTTCTCACACCTACGCACCGACATCAGCATGCCAGCTGCAGCATCCCAGGCCGAACACAACATATAGTTACACAATGTCACACACAGACAGCACACACAAGAAACACCTGCAACACACAACTCGGGATTAGATTATAGAATGCACGCTTTATGGTTGTTGGTGGGATGTTCTCGCCGAGTGGATTGACAGGCCAGCGTTTGGTCTCCCAGGCCCATATCCACATGTCAGCAGTACTGCAGATGCACACACACACACACACACACACACACACACACACACACACACACACACACACACACACACACACACACACACACACACACACACACACACACACACACACACACGTCTTCTGTTCACATCACAGATTTCTGACAGGACATGCAACAAATCTCCCCACATCCCCCCACCTTACAACACACAAACCCTCACACATCCGCATACATTACACACTCTTTCATTTTACTTTTGACCACTGTTCAGTCTTTGTGTCTTCTCGCCCCAAGACAAGACAGATGCTGTTTTTCCATGCAGCATATTATCCACTCCCTTCCCCTTTGTTAGCCAACTGTCTTTTTTCCCAAAGCAAAAACCCATCGCTGTGCCATTGATTGATGGCTGGTGTGCGTGCGCACACACCTAGTAAAAAAGGAAACAAACATTAATTCAGGGGCAAACAGACACACCGGGATGTCTTGTGGATTCAGAAGACAGGGAGAAGAGATGTGATGTGTTGCATAAACATTCTACACGACGCTTTTCACAGCGCTGGCCCTGGATTTCCAACCCTCATTTAATTCACACACACAGTTTAAACAACCAATAGGCGTTTGAATGCAGGGTAGCAAACGAGTGATTCAGTGGACCGTGGTAGATCAGACTCGCACCGCAGCAGTGTTGAATTGGTCGGTCTCTGTCGTGGTCGGATGTTGGTCTCAGCATCCTGCTGAGCATCAGAGCCAAAGCCAGGGGAAGAAGAACTGTAGGGTTTGTTTGTGGTTCATTGAGGTTCACCACAAGTTGAACAAATCAACAATGCTTTGCCCGGCCTGCTGTCTGAGCCTGGCTAATCTAATGTGCAACTGGTGTTTGTTTTTTGTCGCCTCTGCGATGTTGTCGTGATTGATGTTTAATGTCTAGTAGAGACATCGTCTCGGAACACTTCATTAGTTTCTTAGCGTTGGTAATTATGCCAAAACTCTTCATATCCTGACTCTCTCCAGTCCGACTAAAAAACAGGGCAGCTATGGACCTGCTGTGAGGTATATAATCGCTGCTGCGATTTCTCTATCGAACTTCATTAGAAGTTTAACGTAGCCGATATTACAATACGACCGACCGTGTCAAAATGCATACGGCAACCACTAAATTAGAAGGTCAGCTAGCCGACCGATTTGTTGCCAGTTTTAAGTCTTGAGCCTTGATTTGACACTGGCTTTATCCCATATAAAATGTGGAACTGGTCCTTAATTTCCCTATGAAAAATCATAAGAAAAACAAAACATAATTATGCATTAACAGTGGTGATACCTGGGGCCAGTTAACATTTGCATAATCATGTTAGCTGATTTAAGCTCACGCTTTTTTTCATTTGGGTCGGTAAGTCGAGCTTCTTACTAGGCAAAAACATTCTAATGTCTATATAATTATTTGTGTTGCTGTTTTTGGACCATGAGTTGTTTCCTGACTCTGACTCTGACTGATACGGTTTGTTATTTTTAAACATTTCACTCAAGCCACAGAACATGCCTCTTATGATAGCTTATCCATTGTGAGTGTGTAGAACCATGGCATTAGGATAGCAAGGAAGGGGGATTTATTTTTGGCGAAATGTAATCTTTTTGCATATTCTCATATACATTTTCACTTGTATATTTCATTCTGTATCTTAATAGCAAATAGCGTGCATTTAAAATTTACAATGTTATCTTTTGTCGTCTTTGGCTGGTATTATATCCATGTCACATTTAAGGCAAAGCAATAAATTACGTTGTTCAAAGCAAGGCTTTTTTGCAGTGAGATTAGATGATACTGGAAATACAATCCTTTATTCTGTCCGACAGATCCCTCTAGGCTTGAGGACAACATAAAACACTCCTACAATTTATTTTAACCTCAAACCCCTACATTCCTGTGGAATTTTGGCGACGTACAACCCGATCCTGGGGTTACGGTTTGATATTGAATTGGGCAGCTCATTTGTGATTTCAAACAAGTTCATTCTACGGAGCAGACGTACTGTGTAGTTTGCGGAGTTGGCGTTCAATTAGCAGTTGCTTTACACATCCACCCCTAGCCTGTCCTGATCCTTGCTGATCGGTCCATGTTCGACCAACACACAGCGTAGCAGGAGGTTATCCAGTCCGAGTGCCTCGGACGCCTCGATAACAGGGAGGGATGAGTACTGAAATCACATGTAATCCGAGAGTGAGGATCAGATAAACTCCCGGGGATCCATAAGACCAGAGCTGTTGCTTTGGTTCCTGTGAGGCGTGGTCCAGACTCACTCAGAAGAACCCATCAATTTCCCCTCTCGACTCTCCCCTGGGTCTCAATCAGCTTTCTATTGAGCAGGCCCTGGCAAGGTTATACAGTGTGGCTACTTCTCAGTCTGTATTGATAGGATTAAGAGGGGGAGCTGGCGCTATCACATTACTGCTACAGCCAGAGTGAGCGGGCAACGTCCATGTCACTGAGTGTGTGTGTGTGTGTGTGTGTGTGTGTGTGTGTGTGTGTGTGTGTGTGTGTGTGTGTGTGTGTGTGTGTGTGTGTGTGTGTGTGTGTGTGTGTGTGTGTGTGTGTGTGTGTGTGTGTGTGTGTGACTGTGTCGATTTCTTTACGCAGTATGTTTACCCAGACTAGATGCGTCATGGTACTTGATTCAGCCTACTCTAAGAGTATGCAAAGAAATAATGTAAGGGTCCCATTCAAAGGAAGTACCACCTGTTGAATGCTATGTTATGTGCATTGATAATCGACCGGAAGAACGACAAAATACATGATTATGAATTCCATAGCGATGCACTCTAATTCCATTCCATTCCCAGTGTAAAGACCATAATTAAATTTAGTCGGGATTATTTAATTAAGTTACTCTTTTTTTGCTCCTCATTCGTTCAACACTTTTTTCTTTGTTTCCATGAAATCATCACTTTTTCTCTCCATTTTGCGATTCTGAGCTCTGAATATATGGCATTGGGAGTGCAGAGGCTGGTTTTTGGTTGTGGTTTCATGCAAATCGCCAATTATGCGAATCTGCCTTCTCATTCATGACTGATTGGGATTTATTAACAGACACAGACACAGTTGGTTTGGAACCAATCCCACTAACCCAATGGCATCTGGAATCTGGAGTTTTTCAAACCTAAAACAGGTGAACCTTTGGATCTAATAAATAACTCAAAGCCAATGCAATACAGTGTTCAACATGCAATCATTATCCTCACGCATCTGCTTCTGTCACTTGCCCGCCATAAGGTATCCCTAATCTCATGTTTATATTTCCTCTTGGTCGTCGCACCCACCTCGAACCTCCTATGAATTGGCTAGGGCCTCGTGTTGGACCGTGGAACCCAGGCCCTCTTTTTTACATTGAAGGGAACAAACCAGCAGCAGGAGGATTAGTGATTAAGTGTAGAGTGAAAGGGGTGAAGGAACAGGGAAGGGTGATAATCGACCCATGTAAATTATACCCCCTAGTGAGACCACAGGAGAGGGGAAGGAGGGATTGAAAGAGTGCAGAATGAAGAGGGAGGGGGGGGAGGCACAATGGAGGTTTACGTATAGGACAAAGGAAGAGAGCCGCTGCGGGTGGATGGTGTTGTGGGAAAGTGGTGGTGGTGGTGGTGGTGGTGGTGTTGTGGAGTGTCACAGGCAGCAGAGAGGCCGGTACTGCAGAGGGAGTCCTTGCAGTGCCTTGTTATCTGTGAGGCTGAGCCTTGTTTGGTAAACATGGCACAGCAGATTCTACGGAGGCCTGCGTCGGACCGTATCGTAACGTTGACTTAATAGGCCAAGGAGCATCGACTAGGGCCCACACGTCTGGGATTACCGGCTGTATCACTATGTGGGACTCTACATGCACGAATACAGAGGTTGCAACAGAGAATACAACAATTTGTTTGGTCACATTTGCTATTTCATTTGTAATTAGCCACCCCTGCCACACGCTCATTCCCTTTAGTGTCCTCCACAAATAACCTTTTTGGTTCGATCGGAGTTATCGAGAAAGAAGCTGAACGATAGATGCTGGATAAATAGCGACGAACAATGCGTTGCCTTAAATTTACATAGTTAGTCTTGTGTCCATATGAAAAGCACTTTGATGTACTGTACAAAGCCAGGCCTAAAGGGGCCGTCTCATTAGGGTTGCTATCTGTACTTTAAAGAGAGCCTCGTTGCTCTTTGTCAGTTGGTGTTTCCAAGCGTTTTAAGAAAATCAAAATAATCTGTATCCACCACACATCAGCATACAATTCAGAAGTAATGAATTGCATTTTGCCTACGTTTTAATGCACAGATTTCTTTGTGATTGACTCCTCCATTTTTGTGAGTCTCTTAAGAAGTTTCCGGTGTCTAAGAGTTTTACCTTTCAAAGCTTACCTTGGTGCTAAGGGTGTCAGCAGTTTAACCCGTCACCGCGTTAACCGAGCCGAAAATATTTTTGACCGGTTGTCCGCTTGTGCGTTTATAGGTTAATTTGCATATAACCTTGCATATTAGACACCGGCTTCGCGGAGCGTAGTCAGTCTGAGGTAAAAAATTAAGCGCACCGCTAAAACACAAAGGAGGCTTGTTGTGGCACCATTTTCCCTCCAGACAGAGCAATGAAGTCAAATTGTAATGGTGGTGATATGCTACCACTTGCAGTTTAGCTAGTATGGGTACAGAATATGGGGTGTAGGCTATCACAAGTTAATGCACAAACACCTGGG
>OLKM01007671.1:0-11146 GCA_900291075.1 Melanogrammus aeglefinus | reverse complement strand
ATGTCCGTACCACGGTTTAAGATACAAAGATGTTTGTGCTCTTCTACTTTATTGTTGGATACTTAGGACTCCTATCCATCTATAAATCTATAAGTCTATCTATAGGTTCTGTACCTATAGATACAGAGCCTAGATATATATATATATATATATCTGTCTATCTATCGGCTTTGTATGTATATGTATGCATCTATATATCTATCATCCACCCACTGTCTAGGGTAAGGACAGAGGAGACACCTGTCTGTCATGTACTGTCGTGGTCTGTCTGTCTTGGTTGCTCTGTCTGTCTGTCTGTTGTACTGTCTGATTCTGCCTCGCTCTCTGGCTGTCTGTCTGTCTGTCTGTCTGTCTGTCTGCCTGTCTGCCTGTCTGTCTGGGGGACAGTGTTTGTACAGAGGAACAGCGTTCCTGCGATCCCATCTGAATTCTCCTGCACTCGTATTCTGAACGTGAGTGGTTGTTTGTGTTGTTTGTGTCTTTGTTTACGTTGTTGTGAAGCCGCCGCCCTGCTCCTCCCCCCCCCCCCCCACGGCGCTAAACCAATGATCCCCGACACACAGGGGGGAGCTGGGAAACCTCTAAATAAAGCGGCGTCTCCACGGGAGACCAGCGGACTGTTAATGGAGAGCAACAGAGTGGAACCGAAGTGGGCTGGAATCAGGTTAGCCGCTGATGGTGTCGTCGCTCCTCTAGCTCCACCACGTCTTACACGGAGAGAGAGAGAGAGAGAGAGAGAGAGAGAGAGAGAGAGAGAGAGAGAGAGAGAGAGAGAGAGAGAGAGAGAGAGAGAGAGAGAGAGAGAGAGAGAGAGAGAGAGAGAGAGAGAGAGAGGGAGAGAGAGAGAGAGAGAGAGAGAGAGAGACAGTGTGATACGTTTTTAGTTGTTACGTAGTAGCTTGTTCATTGAATTGATTTTATGTTTGTGTGCTTGTCAACATTAAATACTCAAATTACCACAGACACACAGGCAGTTGTACAACTGATACACATACACATCAACGCAGAGACAGAAGCACAGAGTGCTCTCCCTAAACACTATGAATCTCCTACATACGTTCTAAATAATCACCGAAATGCATCCGTGCCGCAGCGAGTCTGACTCGGCGGTTTGCGCCAGTTCAAGTCCGCCCGCCAGCGAACCACAGCACAGATCTCTCAATACCACCATCTCTCAAGTCACCCCTGTACTCAGTCGGCCGGTCATGCCCTAGTGGAGACGTTAATGAGGACATACGATCGGACTTGTAGTGTAATGAGCAGGGGCTGGCGCCACGGATTGAGTTCACTCCTGCCGGTCTGGCGCCGCGTTCATCTCCTGCGGTATGAAGCACACTTCTTTGCATATTCAACACTGACCCCTGGTGGTTTGTTTGATAACTACACATGCTGTACTGTGGGCCTGACCCGGGGTACTTATAAACCTTCTATATTGTACTGCAGTAGACCTACCGAGTGGCGAAGTCACGCCCTTTTCGGTAGAGCCCATGGGACCCATGAGATAGAAAAATATGAATGGGTTTCAATGGAGAGAAAGTAATTGTTTTCTGGTCCCAGTCTTTATATGCCCTTGATCACACATATGCTGTTTGTGGATTCGAATGATAATTTTTCATGCAAATAAAACTAAACATTTTCTTGAAGAAGTTTGATAATGTTAGGTTTTTCTCCGCTCCCATCATCCTAAGGAAGATGAAGTTATCCACCTGTGACCTGGACCCATTTCCCTCAACCCTGATAAAAAGTCACTCCTCTGCAATCCCATGCTCACCAAAATCACTAATCATTCTCTCCGGTCCGGCCATGTTCCCACGTCTCTCAAAACTGCTGTCATCAAGCAATTACTCAAAGAGCCCAGCCTTGAACCCGAAGCACCTGCCAACTACTGCTCCATCTCCAACCTCCCCTATATCAAAGGTCTTGGAAAAGGTTGTTTCTGCCGAACTCCACAACCAACTCATAACCAACAGTCTTTATGAGAAGTTCCAGTCTGGTTTCCGCTCTGGCCACAGTACGGAAACTGCCCTGGACAGGGTCACCAATGACCAGTGGCGGTGGGTCAATAGGGGCGCGATAGGGCGCCGCCCCTCCGTGAAATAGTCACTTGAATATATCTGCCAACTATTAATAAACTATTATCAATACGAAATAAATCAACAAAAATACATAGCGTTGATCCTCGTTTAATTGTGTGATATACTTGTCACTGCCAGCAACCATTTAAATGCGTCTGAACGTCAATGATTTGGGCTAGGCTAGTGATTGGTCATTTTAAATAAAGCCCTCCTCCAAGTCAGGGGCGCCGGCCACGCTGAAGTCAATGTAAGCTCGCTAACATTTTGCTGTGTATCAAGCAGAGACAGCTTTTCATTGAAGCAAGAAAATTCGCCCTCGGGTCGCACCAGTGTGCGCCCCAGGCCAATGGTATCGCTTTTCTTTTTTGTTAACACCACATGACTGGACAATTCAGAGAATCAATCAAATAGGCTACCTCCCTCAGCAGCATTCGCGCACCACAACTACACGTCGAGGAGATAGGTCGCTAACTAGCAGAGTTGTAAGCACTTTCCACCCTTTTCATTGGAGGAATTGGACTCCCCAAGCAATGTTATACTTAAAAGGAGCAAGTAAGTTACATATTAATTTAGTATTCCGGCCTGTAGCATATAAACAAAATGAAGCAACTGTCCCCATATTTCTAACTGCATTTGAAGTAGACATTGAGACTCACAAAAAATGGACTCTATAGGCGGTGGATGATTTGTCTCAATATCAGAATAACAACAATGGGTCAAATTAGCAATGGCTGGTGGAATGGCCATGAAGCATGTCTGTATATGCAGTGTAAGCTTGTCCAGGCCCTGCAAGTCAGGATTTAGGCTATGAATCTGAATGAAAAGTGGGTAAATAGGTAGTGGCCATCCTGATAATGCACCAGAATACATTAAATCAAATCTATTAAATTCAAAAAAATTCAATAGATTGGAGTGGGGGGGGTGGGGGGGGGACCTCGGATCCCCTGTCTATTACTGTGCCCCGTCAACACTTTTGATCACCATCCGCCACTGCCAATGACCTGCTGATGACTGCTGATGCTGGTTCTCCATCACTTCTCATTCTTCTCGACCTCACCGCAGCATTTGACACCGTTGACCACCACATCCTTCTACACTGCCTCCATTACTCCAACGGTCTCTCTGAGACTACTCTGACATGGTTCACATCATATCTCTCGGACAGAACAGAGTTTGTATCACTGGGTGATGCTAAATCGTACACGCGCTCCGTCACTTGTGGTGTCCCTCAAGGATCAGTCCTTGGCCCCACCCTCTTCACGCTATACATGCCCCCCCTCGTGTCATCAGCCGGCATGGAATATCTTCCCACTGCTACGCTGATGACACCCAACTCTACATAAAAACAAACCCAACCCCCCCTGCAGCCCTATCCATACTTTCAACCTGCCTGGAGGAGATAAAGGTGTTGATGGCGGCTCACTTTCCGAAGCTCAATGGCTCAAAAACGGAAGCCATTCTTGTTGGCACTCCACACCAGACCGGGTCATCCACTATCACCAATGTCTGCTTCTTTGGCCACGTCATCCACCTCTCATCCTCAGTCACTAACCTCTGTGTCAGAACGGACCCTCACCTTTGAGGCCCTCAAAACTCCGCCCTATACTTACTCACGCCGGTTCCGAAAAACTTGTCCACGCCTTTTTCTCCTCCAGGCTGGACTACTGCAATGCACTCCTCCTCAGGATCCCCAGCAAGAGCATGCAGCGGCTGCAGTACATCCAGAATTGTGCTGCCAGGATCCTGATGGAGGTGCGGCAGTACCACCACAACACACCCATCCTCAAATCCCTCCACTGGCTTCCTGTCCAATACAGGATCGAATTCAAGATCTCCCTTCTGGCTCAGCAGTGCCTCCATGGCACTGCCCCCCTATACCTCAAATAACTCATCACCCCCCATTCCTCCTCACGCCATCTCTGCTCTGGACAGGCCAACCTCCTTCAGCTCCCGAGGACAACGCTCCGAATTATGGGGGACCGCGCCTTCGGCTCAGCTGCACGCAGTCTGTGGAATGCTCTCCCTGACCATCTAAGGGCCCCGCAGACTGTGGATTCTTTTAAAAAAGGCCTAAAAACCCATCTTTTTAGAAAAGCTTTTGGCTAAACTGCTATTTAAAATGATTTTTTTTCTCTATTCTTTTTCTTTTTAATCGAGTTAGTCTTTTATGTTGTATCTATCTATTAATGTGCATTGTAGCACTTTGAGGTCATTGAGTTGATGTGAAGTGCGTTATAAATAAAATGCATTATTATTATTATTATTATTATTATTATTATTAATGTGCAGCATGTGTTAGGTTTGTATATCAAAAGCGGCGGAATTCGAAATATTTCTCCAAAAAAATAAATGTTAATTGCAACAGAAAAAAAAATAGAAAAATATATACCTGTCGAACTGCAAAAAGAATCCTGTTGGGGTCATCCGACTCGGCGGGTTGTCCTGGCAACGGAACAACGCCAAGACGGTCGTTATGGTAACCGTGCGTCCGCAGAACAGGGCGTCTGGAGGGAGTCCAGCGTTGGAACCCGACGGAACCAGAGAGCCAACAGGGTTCCTCGGGGTCCGTTCCTCTGTCGGCATGGAAACGCTCAACGCTGCGCGCCTAACTGATCAATAAAACTGAGGAGAGAGAGAAGGACGGGATTATACAACCGTTATATAGATAAATATATAATGTTATACTGCCATTGTTGCACTAGTCGTCTTGACTGCACTTTACTCTCAGGACCTAAACCGATATACAGCAATGGACGGAGAAACTTGCTAATTACAACAATAGGCCATGCCCAGCCACGACTGAGTGTCGAATGGGTGAACTTTTACGTTACTTTTTTTGTATTTTGCTTGTTTAATAATTATGGAATAATGTAATAATTATGTTTTGAATCTACAGATGATCCAACTTCAAGGAACTGTTATAGAATCTAGATGTTCCTCTCAAACAGGCCCAGAGAGGAGAGCAGAGGGAGAGAGGGGAGAGGGGAGAGGGGAGAGAGAGGGTGAGAGAGAGAGAGAGAGAGAGAGAGAGAGAGAGAGAGAGAGAGAGAGAGAGAGAGAGAGAGAGAGAGAGAGAGAGAGAGAGTTGAGAGAGAGACGAGAAGAGGAGAAGAGAGAGAGAGACGAGAGGAGACAGAGACAGAGACAGAGACAGAGACAGACAGAGAGAGAGAGACAGAGACAGATTGAGAGAGAGAGAGAGAGAGAGAGAGAGAGAGAGAGAGAGAGAGAGAGAGAGAGAGAGAGAGAGAGAGAGGAGAGAGAGGGAGAAGCGTTGATAGAGGCGAGGGAGACACATTCAGTATGTTGTTTATGGATTATACATTTTCATGCAAAGGAAACAAACAAAAAATCGCAAAGAGGTTTGATTAATGTTAGCTTTGTGTGAGGTTTTTGTGTCGCTTTGTGAACTACAGCCCTCGCTGCTCTCTCACACACGAATGATATCCGTCACCAGTGGGTACAGACATGGCGATCTCTTCTGCTCCACTTCCACCGCTTTTTTTTCCAAGGGGAGGATAAAGCATAGATAGAGGTGAAAACCATGATAAGTCGGGGCATGTGTAGATTTGTACAAAAATGCCGATGGGGAGATTGCCGGTCTTGCCCACGCCAGTCGCAGGGAGCGAGACGTCACGTACGAGACGTGTAGTGTTTCTCATTAGGTTTGCTCTACAGCCTTTAACTGAACAATTGCACAATAAACGGTCAAACTCTTGACATGAAAAATTATCATTTAAATCCACAAACAAATATGTAATCCAGGGCATATATGGAAAAAGAGTAACATGAAACTTTGTCGCTGTAACAGTGTGTGTGTGTGTGTGTGTGTGTGTGTGTGTGTGTGTGTGTGTTGTGTGGTGTGTGTGTTGTGTGTGTGTGTGTGTGTGTGTGTGTGTGGGTGTGTGTGGTTGTGTGTGTGTGTGCGTGTGTGCGTTTGTGTGTGGGTGTTGTAATGACAAGCTGCTTGTAGAGCAGGAGACTCTCTCTGACTTCCCCTTTGCCTCCTCTGGCAGAATTACAAAACAAACACACACACACACACACTCAGTATTCCCCCTCCCTCCCCTCCTCCCACCTCCCCCCCCATCCTCTCCTCTCTCTCTCTCTCTCTCTCTCTCTCTCTCTCTCTCTCTCTCTCTCTCTCTCTCTCTCTCTCTCTCTCTCTCTCTCTCTCTCTCTCTCTCTCTCTCTCTCTCTCTCTCTCTCTCTCTCTCTCTCTCTCTCTCTCTCTCTCTCTCTCTCTCTCTCTCTCTCTCACACACACACACTTCCCAGACACTTCTGTCAATCTATTTATTTGCTTGTTGTTGTTTCACTTCTTGTCTGTTGTACTTTGTTCTCTCGTCGTATTTCTTCTTATTCCGGTGTTTGATTCATCATCAAAACTAGGCCTACTTTAGCTTGGCACATGGAGTCATTCCTGTTATCTTCGCTGGCAGACCAGTTCAAAGAAGGGATATATTTGGAAGCATTGCTTTTTGGAATAACAAAGCAAAAGACTAACTATGCATGCAGTGATGATATGATACACTGTTTAAAACAAACCCTTATGGAACCTGATCGCATCTTTTATTTCTGTCTCAAGAGAGAGAGACTCCAGTCTCCAAGTAGTCAAGTCTCAAGTAGGGAGTCAGAGCCAGACTCACAGCAGGGAGTCAGAGTCCAGACTCACAGCAGGGAGTCAGAGTCCAGACTCACAGCAGGGAGTCAGAGTCCGGTCTCACAGCAGGGAGTCAGAGTCCAGTCTCACAGCAGGGAGTCAGAGTCCAGTCTCACAGCAGGGAGTCAGAGTCCAGTCTCACAGCAGGGAGTCAGAGTCCAGTCTCACAGCAGGGAGTCAGAGTCCAGTCTCACAGCAGGGAGTCAGAGTCCAGTCTCACAGCAGGGAGTCAGAGTCCAGTCTCACAGGTCAAGTCAAGCCTCAAGTCTCCAGCTCTGTTATTCACACATATTATTTCATGTATTCAGATCAGATGTCAGTTCTAATTTAGCAGATGAGTCAGAGTCAGTTCTCACAGCAGGGAGTCAGATGATTCAGTCTCACAGCAGGTAGTCCAGAGTCCAGTCTTCACAAGCAGGGAGTCAGAGTCCAGTCTCACAGCAGGGAGTCAGAGTCCAGTCTCACAGCACGGAGTCAGAGTCCAGTCTCACAGCAGGGAGTCAGAGTCCAGTCTCACAGGTCAAGTCAAGCCTCAAGTCTCCAGCTCTGTTATTCACACACATTATTTCATGTATTCAAATCTTACATTTTGTTAATTTAGCAATAAGGAAGGTTTATTTTTCCATAGACTGAACAATTATAATTTTGTTTCCAAATTGTTAGTCTCAGAGTCTCTTTCATAAACTTCTCATGTTGTTGGCCGAATTCTGAACTGTTGACAAGTCATGATGAGGACGAATCCATTTTTTTGGGCAGCTTACATTTATTACCCGGAATACCTTTGGAGGCGATCCTCCTGCGTCTGTGTATTTTGACGTTAACTGTTAGCGTGCAAATAAAACACCTAATTATTCAACGCAAAGTGAGAAAATTCTGCATTGATATAATTGGTGCAATCGCATTATCTACCTAAAACAGCAACAGCTGCTTAATGACATCAGCGACTGTAATGTATTAGTAACTGTACTTCGGTTAATAATAACCTCAGTAACTGTAGATTGCTGACTTTATTAACCAACTGTAGATTATTTAAAACAGCAACATTCAACTGTACGCCAGTTGTAGGCCCACCATAGACTACTCTCATGTCCTCCACTAGAGGTCAGTCACGGCCTTTGGATGCTGAGTGACATTGGGCATCAGGCAGTGGGAGGGGTTATGTCCTCTGAGTCATGCAGTGGGAGGGGTTATGTCCTCTGAGTCATGCAGTGGGAGGGGTTATGTCCTCTGAGTCATGCAGTGGGAGGGGTTATGTCCTCTGAGTCATGCAGTGGGAGGGGTTATGTCTTCTGAGTCATGGCAGTGGGAGGGTTTATGTCCTCTGAGTCATGCAGTGGAGGAGTTATGTCCTCTGAGCCAAAGCAGCTCATGTTACATTGGTGCGGCTTTATGAGATCCTATTTTTTGGGATTGTTGTCACTCATGAACGCTTCGTATTAGTGTATCATTACAGAACACAACCATGTTGTGCGACTCTTGACCAATAGTAAATGGAGTGTTTATTTTCTAGGTCATTAGTAGTGATTTCAAATAAACCCCGTGGTCTTCTGAAAGACAAAGTGACTCGCTCCTCCACGTGGGTTCAGACGAGGCGACGCGGGCTGGATATCGGTTTACTAGACTCAACATTTAACAATCACTGCTGAAGTCTCGTGTGACGAGATATAAACACACTTTAGGTCCTCTTTTACCAGGAAACAACGTAGATGTGGTGTGTGTGTGTGTGTGTGTGTGTGTGTGTGTGTGTGTGTGTGTGTGTGTGTGTGTGTGTGTGTGTGTGTGGCAACCCGCCTTCTCCAGTGAACCACCTCCTCCCAAACAGGACAGCATTTTGCTGGGCAAAAAGGCATGTTTACTCCAAAACCAAACATAAAGTCTCTCAAAAACACAAATAGGCCCACATTACAACCTGGGAGGCATCCACGGTCCCCTCCTTCGTGGGTTGAATCCCGTCACCCCACGAGGACCGGACTCTTCGTGGAGGATCCCATGGCTGGGGGAGCCCCGAATGAGTGGAGAAGCAGGCTATTTGAGCCCCACTTCTCCACCTGTTCCACAGGTGTTCTCCGTCTGCTTAATCTGCTTAATTGGCCTGCCTGGGCCGGGTTGCCACAGTGTGTGTGTGTGTGTGTGTCAGTGCGTCACTATGCTGTTTTATTCGGGGCTAAAGCCTCGGATGTTATTTAATTAGCCCCGATTATGATCTTTGGGGAAAAAAATATATATATATATCGATATATATATATATATATTCATAAACATTCATAAGTAGCCTAGTCTAGATAGTCCTTCTGGCAAGAGAATAAACAACAACCTGTTTACCACCTCAAGTGAATTAACCTAACCTATCCCCAGTCAGATCCGTGCGTGTGTGTGTGTGTGTGTGTGTGTGTGTGTGTGCTGTGTGTGTGTGTGTGTGTGTGTGTGTGGTGTGTGTGTGTGTGTGTGTGTGTGTGTGTGTGTGTGTGTGTGTGTGTGTGTGTGTATAAGGTCTGCCTCACTTGTATTCATTTTACTCTGCAATAACTTGAATGGAGCTTTAGATGTTTGGGGATAAGCAGCATAGCAGTCAGGTAGCTATTTAAAGCTAAAATAAACCACATATTTTGTTTATTTAGATAAAGCATTATGTAAAAGTTTGCATGCAAAATTAAGAATGCAAATGGCGCCCAGCATTTTCATTTTCCCTCTGGGCTAGGCCCCGGATGTTCATGAAACCTACAAATCCCCCCCCCAAATCTATTCTCTTGAGTAGAGGCAATAAAAATGCGTGGAAGGGAGACGGAGAAGGGAGAAGGTGTGTTTATCTTTATGGTGTGTATCTATATGGTGTATACCTATGGTGTGTGTGTGTATATATATGGTTTGTATCTATCGTGTGTGTGCATTTGGTTTGTATCTATATGTTTAGTGTATCAATATTGTGTGTATCTGTGGTGTGTGCATGCATATGGTGTGAATCTACCATGTTTATTGGTGTGTGTCTGTATGGTGTTTGTCTGTATATGGTGTGAATCTGTATGGTGTGTGTGTGTGTTGTGTGTGTGTGTGTGTGTGTGTGTGTGTGTGTAGTGTGTGGTGTGTGTGTGTGTTGTGTGTGTGTGTGTGTGTGTGTGTGTGTGTTGTGTGTTGTGTGTGTGTGTGTTAACGTGTGTGGTGGTAGGCATGACTCCAGTTTAACCAGTGAATGAGTCTCTCTGGTCTCCTTTGATGAAAGCTCTCTTCTCACTCCTCAAAGCGGCCGCTTCAGGAGCTGCTGCCAAGTTACGGTTGCAATGGAGACGATATCTCGCAGAGCGCTCAGAGAGCAGATGTTCTCGTGTGGTAACATCGCCCTCTGCTGTCCACATCCGCTCACTACACACACAGGGACGCAAGACTTTTCACCAACTTGACATCAAACAGTAGTAACACACACACACACACACACACACACACACACACACACACACACACACACACACACACACACACACACACACACACACACACACACACACACACACACACACACACACACACACACACACACACACACACAGACACACCCGCACGCACACACATACTCGCTGCCAAGTGGTTTTCTTAATTAGTTAATTGTGCATCTGGCGCGTTTCACTTAAAAGGCGACTAGAAGGTCCCTCAGTAGCTTCGTGTCCTCCCACTGTTTGCAGTGAAAGCGTCGCCCAAACACGGTATGTTGTGTGTTCACAGAAACCAGAACGTTGTGTTGTTTTTTTGTGGTCTGTTGTGACTTATTTGACATCTCTTCCGTTTCACAGGGTTAAAGACTTTTGTAGAATGTGTGGCAAAGCACAAACTGACGTGCCTTAAATGTTGAATATAAATCACTGATAATGTGCTGAAGAAATCTGGATAGTGGTGTTTACTCTCCATTTGAAATTTAAATAATGTTCTACCTGAAAGTAACATTTTAGAGACTATACATTGAAACTTGTCAAAGTAAGAGGCAAATCACTTTTGACTAATGACCTTAAACATAATTTAAAAGTTTGATTATCCCAAAAGCCCCGAATTTGTATTGTCATTCATTTATCTGAATTTAATGGAGATGGCAGATGTTGTGTGTTTGGACCATGAGAGTAAAACTGTGCACTCCTTCAAAGGTCTATCCTGGATATTTAAACTGCAGTTCTGTTGAGATCCCAACATGACCATAAAGATGAACTGCAAACATGTAATCCTAAGTTTCTCATCACTCTGAGGGCACATTGATGTATTTTGGCTTCCCTGCGTGAGTTAACCCGTTACCCTGAAGGCTGATTGCTGAGTAGTAAGGATGTTTTTATTTGGTTCATGAGTTAATTAGGTGTTTCCTTTATGTTGGTTTTAATGGTTTGTTAAAATGGTTACAGGTTCTGAGTTATTGTTGTAAGCTGGAGTAAAT
>OLKM01007670.1:0-11147 GCA_900291075.1 Melanogrammus aeglefinus | reverse complement strand
ACATTGAAGACATATTGATGTGTTTTTAATTCTGTTATATTATTCGTTATGTAAGTTTCCAATTTCTCATGATGAAATTTTGCGTTCCGTAATCTTTCCTTGCTATCCTTCTGCGGTTGACTAAATATCATATAAGGGCACAGGCTCTCCAATTTTCATCAAAATGTACTTGTACCATAACTGGTTGGTGAAATTAATACCTCTATTAGGTAGCTCAAAAGCGTTGATTTAATAAAAGAAAAAAGGATATAGTCATCCAATAAGTAAAACTGTCCTAGTAAATGAGGGATTTGTGACTTTTAAGAACAGCTGATATACATGCATATTACTGTTTTTCACCTGCAACCTTATTGGTTTTTTGAAATGCATTTTGCTTACACCCAGCCTTCAGCGGACGGTGGCTCCAACAGAAACCACATTTCAAGTCAATTCGTGCAGTGATGGGCGATGGCATACGACAGCTTATAAACGTTATAGAGATATTCTGACTTTGGACAGCTCTGTGTAACTGCTTTGGCAAATTGCTGAGATCCTCTGAGCCGGTGCACACAGGCCTCTCGGAGGTGAATCTTAGTGTTTTTCCCGCTGGGCTGAAAAACTTAAACGCCAGCCTTCCACCCCACATACGTTTAAGAGTTGAGGAGCGAGGACTTGGTGTTCAGCTTTGACCCATGTTTGATCATACTGCTTGAATACTCTTTCCAAAGTCGTTGGCAATTCATACTGGAAGGATCCTGCCTTGAACTCGCCAACCTACAGTCGAACACTTCCTCCGCAATAGCCATGTGTTCTTGAAAGACCTCAAAGCCAGGTTCTGCCTTAGGCCGCACCTTCAACAAACCCTCTCTCGCGACCAGGTAGTAGTACTCTCTGGAGGAGAAGCCCAGTGTGCCTTGCAGGAGGAGGTGAACACTGCGGGGGGCAGTTAGCATGTTAGCGGTACGTCGCAGGATTCACTGGCTACCATTGGATTGCACAGAAACGTTCCTGGCCGCAAGCTAGTTGAAAATTGATATACAGTACATTTGTCCAATATGTAGAATATGGCAGGAATTGTGTTCCTTGGTTCAAAAATATGCCTTTATATTTCCTGAGAGCGACATAGACAGGACAACTCACCTCTGAGACACAGCTCTTGAAGTGCACTTCCGAAGCAAAAGACACCTCCGCTTTAGCGTTTGAGCTTTGTGATGGGTGTCGGGCCATGCGCTTCCAATCTCAACCAAGGTAGGAGATTGTGGATTGTAAAGATGGTTATGCCAGGCAACCGCCTACCCAGTTGTATGAACTGATTAGAGAATGCCATGGATTCCATAACGACTGTAGTCATCCTTAAAAAGCCAGAAGACACACAGGTGACGTGAGCATGAAGTTGAAGTATGTTGAGTTAATAGTAGTTCTGATACTTTGTAAAGATTTGTTTTTACCAGGGTCCCTACAGGGCCCACCCCAGTTCATATCTGAAGAATGTTTGACCGCTCACCGCGGACCCCTGACTTGAAACAGATCACTGGGCACTCGTGCGCCGCCCCAAGAAATGAATGGGTAGGTGGTGCTTTGTCAGTGAAGACAGGCACACAGGTGGCAAATAATCTAACCTGAAGGCAAAATTGTAAAAATATAACCATTTTTATGTTTATAAATATATTGTACAAACACGTTTTTTATAATGGCGTCGATGTAATCTGGGGTTCACAGCGTGAGTGTTATATCTCAGCATGCGATTGGCTGTAAGGGAGGGGACTAATGCTGAAGGGGCCCAGCCATGTGGTGCCTATAGCACCAGTAGGGGATGGCAGAGGCAAGTGCCAGCCACAGCCGTGATTGGAGATCTAGTAAGACCCTTCCTGAATCTGTGGTGCTTTTTGTTATCGTTACCTTTCCCCTCATAGACTTTTCTGTCATTCATCAGGGAATGTGAAGTTTTTCCATTCTTTATTACCCGATTCATTAGCTATCGGTCCGTGACTATCCTTTGCATGTTCTTTGTTTTCCGCTTTATAAGATATATTTATATTTATCCTATCTTCACCCAATGTGTTTTTCCCCTTTTCGTAACTGTCGAGGTGAGTACAAGACAAAAGAGCTCTGAGGGCTGGTGTGGGATGTGATCACAGCTGTCATGATGTGGTAGCCAATCGTAACACCAGGGAGCTCAGAGCTGGGTTACGGTTTAAATTTCCTCCACTGCAAAGATCATTCGTCATACATCCCAGCGGAAGGCTCTGTGATCAAAACTGAAACAAGCAGCCACAACCAAAATAACACAGGAATTAAGAACCATAAAAGTGATGTGAAGTGATAAACAATCAACTCATCAACACATATTTGCCAACTGTAAATACATATAGAAAAAAGCATGATAGACTTCATAATGCGAAACTTGTAACTATTTATGAACTCATATTTGTTCATATTAGGCTCTTCAAATTGAACAAAAAAATAAGAATGAATACATTTCTGCATTACCAGATCTGCTTACCCATTGCAAGGTCTGTTCTGGGTTTTTGCTATTGTAGGGTGTCACGGGAGTATTGAGACACAGATTAAATGCACAGGGAACAACACACCCATAATGATCAATATCTCCCTCCTGAGCGAGGGGCCAGCCAAGCTCGCTGTTTCCCGATGAATCACACATTTCAGACAAGAGTGATACTACATCTCTTACTCCTCTCGTGTCCTCAGGATAGACAGTGGACCCATCGTATGGTCTCGCACCTCCTCCAGAGCTCTTTGCCGCTGAAACTAGGGCTACCGCGACTCCACCTATTTGGAAACAGGTGACAGATCATCAAAATGTGGAGACCTGGCAGGGCCAGAAGAGTTGCCGAAGGAGAGAACCACCGCCAGAGGATGTAGCGGCCGCGAACTGGTTCCATCAATGGCACTATAGTGCTGATAACTAACAAAAATAATAAATTAAAATGAACAAAACCAACAAAATGAATATTTAAAAATCATCAATGACAACTTTTGGTAGGTTAGATGTGATGAATATGATGTTTGTAAGAATTAAAGTGTTCAAGAATATGAGACAGTTTAATTTGGCGGGTTTCTGTAGTGTCAGAACAGAAGGAAGACGCTAAAAAACCTATTCTTATAAAAAGGATCGTGACATGGCATATATAAAACTGACCACCTTCTATAATCAGCTGCAGGCTTGTCTGGACCATCAGGAATGCAGGCACAAACTTAAGAAGTGCTAGGACAAAGCAAATATAGGACAAATAGCCTATGACTAAATTCTACTGCCAGCTTTTATGAATATCATCATTCTCTCTTATGTCTGTTCAAATAATAATCGATAGAAAGGTGACTCAAATTCAGGCAAATGCAAAAATTTTTTTTTTCTATTACACTTTGGTAGTACTATGCTTTATTCTCGTGGACTGAATACACTGCACTGCACATGAGGAATCAGCAGATCTAACGCAATTAATACTCAACATAATCACCTAATTAATTATAGACGTTTATTATCTTCCGTCTCAGGCTACCCTGATTGGAAAGGACATGTAAACAATAGCATTGTTGGTTCTTGTGAGTGTTAAAAACATTTTGACTAGCCACAAGTAGGTCTGCTTGTTTTGCCAATTCACAGTAATGGTTGTCCAGATAATATCGTAATGAACGATGCCAAAATTTATTCCAAACTTTGACAACTATATTGGTAGCGGATGTTTAAGCGGAAGACCAAGGGATGTTAGTTGATTGTTTGTATCACACAAGATGAGGGTATTACGTCCACCTTGTTGGTCTGATAATTCGTTTAATTCAGCATTATCAAATTCAGGAGAGAAGCCATGGCTGACTGCAAGCAGGTGCATTCTTTGCACAGAATTGTCCAGATAGCTTCAGATGAGGCCAAGTTTATCCCCTCCTCCCCCATAATTGGCCTTCCTGTTTTGGATAACTTTCATTCAGTTTGTGTCAACTCCCCTGGGTAAAATTGCAGATGGTGAAGAAGTATCTGCAATTCTAATATCTGAATCTGTTAGATTGTTCTGTTAGGAGCCAAATTAAGACCAAAGTGTTATTTTAATTCTGCTTAAACATGAGAGAAACTTTAACAAGCCTAAATGGAAAAAGGTGTCCCAAAATTATAGAAAAGGGTGCAACGATTAACATTTTAGGTATGCAGTGTTTATCAGAGGATATGGACTACGTTACATTTTGTTATTTTTGTGTGATGCTCAGTTTGAACAACAGATCGTTCTAAAGAGAAAAAAATATATTTGGTATATATATTGTGTGCAAATGTCTCTCAGCATTAGATACAACCTGATGGCCTGGTCAGGTAAATTTCCGCATGAAAATACACAAATCCAATATGGTTTTTGCTGTCATAGATTTGGAGATTGGCTTAATGAGAACTATAGGTCTCATATGCACCTTGATGCATTATTCAATAGGGTGTTATCGACTATATTCTGGAGAGATAGGTGTGTTTAAATGTGGTGGTGTATTAAATGAAAAGACACAATTACACTAAGTAAAAGATGAATTAATATATATATTTCTATACACTGAAAATAAAGATTGTATGTCATTAGTGTACAAATGTTAAAATGTGTGTACAAAAGTCTACACACACAAAAAAAAACATGGCAAAGATAAACTATAGCATATATTAATGGACTTTAGACAAAATACAAATACAGAATAGTAAATAGAAAAGTATTGCTTTTAAAAAATCTTGTGATATAGTGAGTCGTAATATATGGCAGTACCCAATCACATGACGGAGGGGGTGCCCTGGGTAACAAGAGCCAGGGGGGGTCCTCTACCGGCCTCCTAAAAGTCTTCCACCAGCACCATCTAGTCTCACATCCAAGAACGGACAGCTTCCAGAGGAACCAGTAGCCCTAGGCAGGAAGGCCACCTGGTAAATAATATTTTCAACCACAATTAAACTGAAAGGTAAAGTATTAACACATGTATTGACTAGTATTTTTGGAATGCCAATACCACCAACAAAACCCTACACATTTATGTATACATTATTACTTTTGTATATGATTTTGAAGTTTGATGTTGATTTTCACACAATATTTATTTCATATTAAAAAATTGATTAATTATTTTATGTTTACCCATTAAATGTTTCTTGAGTGTTCTTTTTTCTGCGCTGAACAAAATTATCAAAGCATTTTGGAAAGAATTATACAGATAATCAATCCAAAACTGAGGGCATATTGCAAGACTCCACATGCTACAGTGAACTTATCCCGGGGGAACTGATGTAAGCTGGGATAAAAGTGATTCCAAACAGCACGGAATATAAGCATGCTAAATTGTGATTAGCTTAGCTTCACATTCAAAATTGGTCAGGTATTTTCGTGCTAAAACAGCTAATATAAAACAAAAATACGGCAAGGAGCCCGATGTAACCAAGCACAGCCCAGAAACCTACATGCTGAGCCTAATGCACATTCTAGAATGATTTTCTCCTTGTAGGTACTCAGGTTTCTCATAGAGAAGGAGGCTTGTCTGAACCACAACCAAAATAATGCATATCAAAACTTGAACAATGTAAAGAGATACTACAGTCTTTTTTGCTGTGCAGGGCCAAACCATTTGGCTACATTGCTATCTGGTTGTGTTGCTTATAATGCCATCAACACCACTATAAGTCTTGCCAGACAAATACAAGCGATACCAGAGGACAAAGGTGATACCACAACGCGCTGTGTGGCGAAGCATACAGGACCAAGTCTGAGGGACGGCCGATGAAGGTCAGAGGAACACAGAAACACAAAGTCCAAGGAGAAGAGCAATAAGGAAGCTCAGATTCAGAGTTGGTTAGCTCTAGAACTACAGGGATTAAATCTGTGCTGGAAGAACACTAATTGCTGTAACGATTGTCAGACAGGCTCCTGCTATGGAGAATGCTGGCAAGAATAATTCCCCGGACCTCATGAAAGGAAAGAAACTCCAAACAAGCTTGCGACGACAGCATCAGTTCTCTCTGCATTGGGCCAGAACTCATTGGGACTAAGGGAACAGTCAATGCAATCTGAGAAAGACATAGAATTAGGATAAGTTTATATTATTCTCCTAGAATTTTTGTTATTCATCATTTCAATGTCAGAATTAGGATTATTAAGTTTGTTGTACCAGTAGTATTGCTTATCTCTCTCCTTCAGCAATGGTATACGAGTCATAGCAGCCAAACCGCTTCCCCTTCTGGAGAACCTTGCGTGTTCCCGGTGGACAGCTGTCACTGCATACGGACACAGGCACCTAATTCACGCATAGACAAACAGCTTTACATGCAGTTTTAAAGCAGTTGTATTGAAGGAATCAAATAATATGTTGTGCTCCCTGCCTGTATGCCACCAATCTGCCCAACTGATTATCTGTCCTTTCGATAGTTGAACTTCTGGCCAGGAGGAAAGTGACTCATCATAATGTCCCACGGTTACAAACTCCAGACCACCGTTCTCATTTCTCTTCCAGTTAATCAGCTCATAGAAGGCCACAGGGTCACCATTGGCATCAAATGAGACGTGGTATACACCATTACGAGAGAAATTTCATCCTTTTTCAATTGATCAAGGACCTGTGTAGAAGAAAATAGAGTGAAAACACAACAATTGCATGATTAAGATATAGACTGAAAATAAAAAGTGCCATTTTGAAACTTAACTTTCTTCAAGGGTTTGTTTTAATATATATGAATAGGATGTAAATGACTGCAACTGGCTCTCTATTTTCATGAATTGGTCACATAGTACTTGCTGGAGTTTATCTTCTTACACACAATATTGTGTATAGCGTGTGCTATTGCATAAACAGCTTTGTACACCATGTTTGTAATTCTGAGCTGAGAGGTGTCAGTAAATGGGTTTTGGATCTTCTGTATATCTTCAGTTCATCACAAACTTTGTCCAGTCGGCCAATGCCTTCAAAAGAGAGAATCAGGAGTATATGTCGTGACATGAAAACATAAACAATTTAAGTATTTAAAAATCATAATTTTTTTTAAAAATAATATTTTGGATTATAACATTGAAATAACAAGTTAAAAAAATATTTATAATCTTACATGAATATCATTAAATATAATTCTGCTTAGTATTAACATGTTCAAGTTCATTATTATTTTATTTCCAAGATTTCTCACGTTTTTGTATCAGACAGTTGAATGCACCCTCCAGAAACTCGAAAGCACATGTGAAAGCAGCCACCTTAGGCAGGAGAAAGATTAGAAGGTTATCCTCTCTAAAACCTGTTATGTTAGATTTGTGGAATAGCAAATCCAATGGCTCCTCTTCAACACAAACGACTATCTCAGAAACTCTGGAATCGGTTACCAGAGGCTTCACTGCCCAATCCATTGGCGAGGAGGAGAGGGATTGTACCGTCAGCTCTTCCAGCAGAACCAGCAAGTCTCCTGGGGATGTGTAAATGCCAACGACAAACCATGGCTGTGGACCTGTAGCGATTTTCCCATACATAAATTAGGCTTATATCACAACAATAAACATATTTAGTGTTATTGTATTATATTAAAAAATATCCTGTATGATTAAATTATGCCTTTTTTATAATAGTAATGGATGAGAATTTAGGTTTTATAAAACATTTACACATGCCTTTTCAAATTATTCTTGGTTGGCTATATTGACATTGGTTTATATTAATTGAACACAATCAGAATAATGAATGCATGAACCTGCGAATCACTTCAGCCACCTGTTGAATCTTGCTCTGTGGATCATTTCTATTGAATGATTCAGAGTATTCCACACATATACCCTCTTTCTGTGCTGCTCTTAAAAAGGACGCCATCCCATTGTTGCCATAGTCTGAGTTAGACTGAACAGTGCCAATCCAAGTCCAACCAAAATGTTTCACAAGTTTGGCAAGAGCAAGAGCCTGGAACTGGTCACTGGGGATGGTTCTAAAAAAGGTTGGGTATTGTGTCTTGGTCAGACAAACACCACAGGTAGCGAAGTGACTAACCTTAAGAAATAAATTTGACATTAAGATGCATTTTGATAAAATAGGTGCATGAAAAGAAAATTATGCAGAATAAAAATTAAATACTTGTGTGGAATAGTCAAAGGGCCCGATGATTTCGTGATATGCTGATTGATTGCGGTGGATCCAGAGTCACCAATAACTGCCCAACACCCTTCCCCGATTGCGAACACACTTTAGTGTTTTTATACATTGACAGAGGGTCATTTGTAAATGGGAACGCGCCACCTGCACGGCCATGGGTGATGAGGAGCACGAATCATGGATTTTATAACCAAGTGTTACCCCCGGCAGAAGATCTGTGCTGTTGTTGATCTCGTCGATGGCAAAGGCCATTGCAAGCGAGAAGCGCAGTTCCCGGGTGTCCATGCTGTAAAACAAATAAACATCTTAACTATATTCAAAAATATATACTTTCATTCCGGGTACATTAAATTGGCCTTCAAAAGGTAAAACATACAGCAAGTTCTTATTCTTATTCTCTGACCAACTCACCTTCCTGTGCATTTGAGAGGCTCTGGAAGGCTGCTGTAGTTTTTCTTCACTGTTTTCATATAGTAATGCATGGGGAAAACACCCCCAATAATGTAATCCCCTCTCTTTGTAAATGCAGGTAGCTGATGGGTACCCCGAAGCCAACAATCAACAGAATCAGTGGCATTCTCAGTATTAGATGAAGCCTCTGTTCTCATAATTAGACCACCCCCAGATTTATACCAAGAAAGCAGAAAACATAACAAAAATAAACCCAAAGTCAAACCTGGTGTTAGAAAAACTGCAACCAAGCCACCCATCTTTAAAATTAGCATGCAAGTGCTCAATAGGTGTTTCGACTAGGCTATATAAGTGATCAGATAGGTGCTGCCCTCTTTTTGCGTTACGTCAGATTCTGCACACAAAGGAAAACCAAACTGCTACCACCAGTGGCGATCTTAGCCCTTTGGGGGCTCCAGGCGAACAATAATTTGTGGGCTGCTGCCTCTACCGGTCTAATGTACCTTATTAGGCATAATCCATACAATGGATGAGGAAAAGTCACTATCCTTCTTTCATTCAACTGTTAATTAT
This sequence comes from Melanogrammus aeglefinus, assembly GCA_900291075.1. Classification (NCBI taxonomy): domain Eukaryota; kingdom Metazoa; phylum Chordata; class Actinopteri; order Gadiformes; family Gadidae; genus Melanogrammus; species Melanogrammus aeglefinus. The sequence continues at coordinate 2,090 of OLKM01007670.1, read as the reverse complement.
TAATTTACCTTAGGTTACCTGTAGGTCACAGCAGGGGGTTGGACAGGGCAGGTCCATTTTTTGTCACCTGCAAAGTGAGAATAGCATACAAAACTAGAAAATGAGTGCTATGGTACAAAGTGAGGTTGAAAATATTTTTTAATAAAGCCACATAGATTAAGACGTAAAGAAAAGTTAAATGGCTTGAATCAAGTAAAGGGATTTGAACAAAAGTCTAAATGGAGTAAACAATGTAAACATGCACCACATTTAGGAAAATGTAAATAGTTGGAAACAAATAAAGTGACAGCTGAATGAAAAGCTCAAAGTGAAAATGAAAAGAATCGAGCTGGAATGCAATCTGAGGCTGCCATGTTGGTGACGTAGATGACGCTACGTCTGCTGACGTCTAAACGGAAGATACGTCACTATTTTTCAAATGGCGGCGGTTGGTTGGTTGCAATCGGCGTTAAAAAGTAGTAGAAGAAGATGCTGTGGAATTCGATTGGGTATGCATGCCAGGCGGCTAGGTGGTGCTGTGATACACTCACACAACACCCCCACGTCTGAGCGCATGCGTAGAATCTTCCTTCTTCTCTTATCTGTACCGCGAAAACCAAACATAATTACAGATCCTTGCCTGTTCAGTAATACTATCTGTACATATCCTTTACATTTCATAGAAAGATTCCTGTACGTTTATTAGAGCTGCCAGAGCAGCTTGACGGTCCGACGCATGGAAATAATCCAACATGTATCTTTATTTCCCTGTACTGGCGCATGTATGTGACGTAAACGTTTCAGAAACCACTTGCGCCACAAACCAGTGGTGTGTCCCAAATCGCGCACTTCTGCACTTATACTTAATATTTTGAGTACGTAAGTGCGTTCACACGTGAGGAGGTGCTGCGTTAAAAAGTAGTAGAAGAAGAAGCTGTCGAGTCATTTCCGGTAACTAAACAAACAACGGAAGAGAATCTGGATCTTCCTTTCAGCATGTATGAATTAAGAAGGGCCATCTCCGGCACCCGGCAGTCAGCGCCAGGGAAAGATGACATTTGCTACTGTATGTTAGATAAGATGGATGACAGGTCACTAGACACAATATTGAAATTAATTAACAGAGTATGGGATTTAGGGGAGATTCCAGTTGCATGGAAGCATTCGGTAATAGTGCCAATTATAAAACCAGGTAAAGAGGCATCAGATCCATTAAACTACAGACCAATTGCTCTAACATCTCAACTAGGGAAAACTATGGAAAAAATGGTAGTAGAAAGGTTGAGGCATTTCAGACAATGTATGAATTAAGAAGGGCCATCTCCGGCACCCGGCAGTCAGCGCCAGGGAAAGATGACATTTGCTACTGTATTGTTAGATAAGATGGATGACAGGTCACTAGACACAATATTGAAATTAATTAACAGAGTATGGGATTTAGGGGAGATTCCAGTTGCATGGAAGCATTCGGTAATAGTGCCAATTATAAAACCAGGTAAAGAGGCATCAGATCCATTAAACTACAGACCAATTGCTCTAACATCTCAACTAGGGAAAACTATGGAAAAAATGGTAGTAGAAAGGTTGAGGCATTTCATAGAAAGTAGAGACTTATTTTCCTCATATCAGAGTGGATTTCGGAAAGGTAGAAACACAATGGATTCAGTACTATGTTTAGAATCAGGAATTAGAAAAGCGCAGACGAATAAAGAAATAGCGGTTTCTGTATTCTTTGATATAGAAAAAGCATATGACATGTTGTGGAAAGAAGGCCTGCTAATTAAACTGGATAAGTTGGGAGTGGGAGGGAAGCTGTATAACTGGGTGCTGGGTTTCCTGTTTGGGAGGACGATAGAGGTTAGAATAAGAGAAGAGTACTCAACTGTATATATGGTTGAAAATGGAACACCACAGGGGAGTGTGTGCAGCCCAATATTTTTCAATTGTATGATTAATGACATATTTGATGAGGTGGGGAGAGGTATAGGCAAGTCATTATTTGCTGATGATGGAGCACTATGGGTAAGGGGAAGAAATCAGGAGTATCTACAGAAAAAGCTGCAGGTAACGGTCGATACAGTGGAGCAATGGGCCAATAGGTGGGGATTTAA
>OLKM01007669.1:0-11147 GCA_900291075.1 Melanogrammus aeglefinus | reverse complement strand
AACACAACTCTCAGAGAAGCAACGAAGAACCAGAGAGAGAAGGAGTCGACGGCCCATGCTCAGCCAATGAAAGCGCTGTCAGAAAGTAAGGGATGACAGGTCCACTACTGGGATCGACCCCCATCTCTTGTACTCGATCCTCCCTATTCGGTCCGACTTGTGGTTAGATTTTGTCGGAGTAACGGGAGTCGACCCAATGGGACGGTCGGACCATGTGGTTATCTTGTCGGAGTTAACGGAGGTTCGAAACCAATGGGCGGTCGGACCCAAATGGGCATTTGTCGGACTAGGAGGTCGCGACCAATGGGTGTCGGACCAAATGGGCATTCCCGTTCCGATATCCATACTTCCATGAGCTACACTATCCGCCACTCACTAAGTGCGCTTGATTTCAGATGTCAATTGTCTTCCCAAACCGAATACTCCATGGTGCACTTACCCAGACATTCCCGCAAAAACATCATCCGCTGTGAACGGTGAACTCTTTACGCGTAGGCCTAGTAGCTATAAAAGCTACAAAAACTATACTAATGGCAGGCTATGGTGGAAAGATGCTCGTTGAGTCACCACTTCGCGGTATGACCGTTTTGGTTACACCATCCCGTTCCTCTCAGTACACTTCTATTTCCCCCGATTCTGAATTGGAACCGCCCAAACCTACTCAAACTAAGCATAGTGAGTGCGGATAGTATGGATATACTCGGAAACACGGCACATGGTGACATGGGAGCTAGATAAGCTAGGCTAAAATTGCATTTTGGACCATGCTTTCATCTGGATTACGCCTTGACTGCAAGTTGTAGCACAGGTTCCTGTGTAATAATACACACAGAGAGAGACTGGTTAATAGGCTTTTACAGGTATTTCGTTTTCCGCCTTCTGGCATCAATTTATCAGTTTGCACAAATTGTGAGCTGTTGTCAGCGCAGGCTAGCCTGCTAGTTTCTAGCCAACAACAACTCCGTTTCCCACATTCGGGTTTTGTATGCCTGTGAGTAGTACTCTCAAGGGATTTCACTATTATATTATGAATTGATAAATGATCTCTGAAATCCCATATTGATTTGCTTCCTCAAGTTGACAGACAGGTTCTCATTGATGAATCTCCTTACCATGCAATATACAAATCAATCATCATCACAATACAATGTCTGTGTGTAGTTCTATTTCATAGTTAATTGTTGTATCGCACTGCTGTACTTATAATCTTGATTGTGGCAACACCAAGCCACAATTGTAAGCAGAAGGCATTGCCCTCAGTATTATTGTTTGATTAAATGTTTGACATGTCAGAGATGGTTTTGTTTTTTATTTGTGTTTTATTGTATATTTACTGATGTTTTACTGATATCAGTCATGTCCTATTTCTTTGTCTGTAGATTTTGCCCGGTTTTTCAGAATTTGCAGGAGAGTGCAGCAGTTGATGAAGGGATATATGCACCTAGCACTGTGCTTAGCATTTGAAGAATACAGAGGGCCCTCTCTCCAGTCAGATATCCGTGGAGCCATTAGTACTTCATTGTGGTCAACAGTTCGGCAACATCATAGTGTTCTGGCAACGATTTCTTCAGAGTAGTCGTAACTCATCGAGTAATCTTGTTTTATGACTGCTTAGTCAGTTAACTGTGTACTATGAGCAGACATTACAAGTTACTTTTAATGGTAGAAAGACAACATTTCTTACTAGACTGTATTAGGCTGTGCATGCAGTGCTGTTGTCGACCTATCTACATCGTACTATGTGATGCTGTGCAATTATTAACATGAATCTATTTTCATATTAGCTGTGCAGGTCAAACCTGAATTGGTTTAGTGTGTGGGGACTCAGACTCGTGAACCGTGTTTAGAGCGACAACACACTCCTCTGCCCAGTCCTGTCCAGAGTGAGGAAACAAATCATTGTCCCTGATGTACACTGACCGGTATTTGATTCTGTCATGGCCCCAGACAAGGAGAGTGTGTAGTGAGTCATCTGATGAGGATAATCCAGAAGAGGCCATATGTGCAGGAATCTCTCACGAGATGACTTCCAAGTTAAGAAAATGGTAACCTATTTTTATATTTCGATTGTGTCCACAACATTTTGTCACAGTCAGCATTAATGAGCATTCTCCTTTTCTTTGTCGTCAGTGTGGCTGACAAGTTTCATTGTGTTGCCTAAGCGAGCTGATGTGTTTGTTCACTGTTTGCTCGGTCTGTTGTGGGGAAACCCAGGGACCAATAGTGTACCAGGAAGGGACTTACATATTATAATCAAGCAGGTAAGAGAGTAATATTTAGAACTTTTTGTCTGGAGTTGAATCATGGCCTGTGTATACTGGTACATATTAGTGAATTAGTTGTATTAATTTCCTGTTTAATATACATCAGGCCTGCAACAGATGTGGCTATCAGCGCTTCTGGCAGAATCAAAATATGCTGCACCGAATACATGCCAGCCTGCAATCTCCTACTCACGGTGCCATTCATTTTTCGCGGCTGCATGGCTACTCAGACAATTCAGGATGCTGAAACACTGTTTGGGCTGCAGTGCATCAGTGCCAGTACTTTTTCCGCCATCAGCCGTCGTTTACACAATCCCTCAACCATCTGTGGCAGACTGGCAGGATCAGCAGAGAAGGATCATTACACGAGCTGAAGGAGATTTGGGGGTGGCACTGATCCTCTCTGGTGACTGCAGGTAGGTTGATTCAAGCTCCTATTGCTGTCACAGAAAACAGGGCAAAACAGTATTCGGACAGATGCATAAAATGTCTGTTCTTTTTTTTTTTCTCCATTTTACCTAACAAAAAACTGTCCTCGACCTTCATAGATCAGAGCTCTCCTGGACATTTGTGCTAACATTGGAGACGTATATTCCTTGATTGAAAGACAGAATAAAACAAGGTTGTTGGATCTTCAACTTGTTTCAGGTAGGGTAAAAGTCTTTACCCTACCCGACCACTTTTTTTTGTTCTTATCCAGAGCTCAGACAGTCCCAACAGCACCTGGTGTGAGATAGAGGTTTGAAGCGCAAGTGTGCGGTTCCTGAAGGACCAAGGCATGCAGGTGTCAGCCCTTATAACTGACAGAATATCGCCAGGTTAAAGATGCCTCGGACACAGATCATATATATGAAAGAAAATTTCATTCACATTTTAGACCAGACAATCTTTGTACTTCACACAGAATCACTTTAAGTTTATATTCTCATTCTTTATGTGTTCCATGGTTTAGGTTGCTAAATGGGTCCGTGAGGAGTTGCGTCCAGAAGGAACAAGCCATTTCTACGACATCTGGCATGTTGGGAAAAGTATGTAACGCTCTGTTTCATGGTACGGACGTCAGTATTTTGCTTTGTTTGGATGTTATTTCTGATTCTATTACCTTTCTTTCCAATATGTCATGGCTTCTGCTGTGGAATAGGTCTACACAAAAATCTATTGATGCTGCGGCCAAGGAGAAGGACTGCGAGGATCTTAAGCTCTGGAAACCCGCTATTGTCAACCATTTATACTGGACTGCGGCTTCCACCCCAAATGGTGATCCTGATGTAATGGAGGCCAAGTGGCAGAGCATGCTGAACCACGTTCAAGATGTACATGAACACAGCTACCCGTCATTTCCGCGATGTGAACACCCACCTCTGGAAGGATAGGCAAGGGACAAGGCAGTGGCTGGAACCAGGTCACAACAGTGTACAGAGGTCATGTTAACTAAATGTAATCATGCCTTGTTGAGTGTTTGTAATAGTTATTATACATTATCCTGTTTTGTACAGGATCAACAGCTGCGATAAAGTTGGAAAGTCTTACTTCCAAAAAGACCCTGCTACAAGGATATTTTCGACAACTCCTCACCGGATCACCAAACATTTTCCTTGGAGGCATTCCATTCCCTCATCTTACACTTTGCACCAAAGCACACCGGCTTCTCATTTCTTGGAATGTACAGCAGGTAAATGTTACTTAGGGTTAATGGATGAATCTGGGCTACATCTTACATGCAGTCTAACATAGTAGCACATGCACCCTCATTGAAAAAGGTCTCAAATTGTTCATTAGAATTACAATCACATGGAGGAATGCCTCCATGAAACGTGATTAAAGTAACCTTAACCTCTTGCTGGTAATTGTACTGTATTGCCAGCGTCAGACCACTTTTCTTTTTGTTTTAGTTGTGGTGCCTAATACTGAAGTGTACCTTTTTTTCCCTATAGACTTCTCTCTTAGCAGTCCTCATTTTTTAATGAGAATGGAGCAGACGTATCCGGACAAACAGTGGTTGAGGCACGCTACGCCAGTCGTTTACCCAGTATGTCTCGCAAGGGTGGCGCTGGTTTTGTCCGACCCATAAAAGAGAAACCATTCATATATGGTGAGAACTTCATTTCAGTTTTCTAAAGATATTTTTTTAGTCTTAGTACAATTTTACACCTGACTCAGTCAATGAATTTAACTATTCCAGATTAAATGTGATCTCATATATTTCCTTTCCCTCATCTAGATATATGCATCGGCCCTGATGGTCTCACTAAGAGAGGCATACATGAGGTTCACCACCAGTCCTCCTAAGAAGACAGCAACATCCTGTCCTCAGCTGCACCTGCCCCCTATCCACACACCACCAGATCGCCAAGGATGAGGCAGTCGGCGAATATCTTCAACGTCATTCACGTTTCAAACAATAAATACTTATTGTATACACCAAGGCATTTTAGTGTGTTTCCTTTTTTTTAAAGATATGTTTATTTTATTGATCATCCCCCATTATGGCGCCATTGGAAACCTCTGTATGTTCCCCCTTCTTCTGGACAACTGTCTCCTGATTGCAGCCACAAATCAAACGCGGGTATCGCCTTCCTGATGTCCCTCCTGCCCAGAAACCCATGTGCCCATCGGACCACTGTCTGTAGGCTGTAATGATCGGAATTGCTAGAATGAGGGGATAAAAGTATTTGATGTAAACAGTTTCCATTCTGTTCAATAATTAAGTGTGTGTGTACATTTAATTAGATATTCCACTTAACTGTTGAGCATCAAATGCTAATCTGTTGACAGTTGGTTAAGTTGTGTAGATGCAACTGACAAAGTATTGGTGTCAAGGTGGATAATTAATTAAGGTAGTATAATTGTATTGTAAATTAGTCTTGTGTAACCATACTCTGCTCTGCTGGCGTGGAGAGCGCCATGCTCCTGCCTGCCTGAAGTTGAGGTATGCAACTTGCAAGCGAAACGGGTTGAGGCAGCAAGCATCATAAACCCGGGATGGAGCGTCAGGCAAGTAATGTCCGTGGCTGGGACTAAATCCTGCACTTAGGGCCCAGTAGGCATCCACCTCTCGACAACACTATGCTGTCCACTGCCGATGCCATAGCCTCACAATGTCCACAAAGGCACCTAGCCAATAAAAACACTAATCAGCCGTTTTGGAGAAACCCTTCTTTCTAATCTGGCCCGCTCTCCTTCCTTCTAGCAGGCAAAATTTGCCATACTGGATTTTCAGACAGTGAGATATGAATTGTTAAGACTGTTATTGTAACTTTGGTATTGACATTTATCTATGCATGTATTCAATATAGCTAGCTCAGCTAGTGCTAACCAGCCTGAAGCTCCAGTCCTTGTCTTCTGCGTTAAAATCTCAGGTTGTATGTAAAGGACAAAAAACGTTGCTGGCTTAAATTAAGACAATCTTCATGGATTGTTTAATGCAAGAACAAGGTCGTAAGTATGTTTGTTAAAGCGCAGATTTATTGCAATAACACCAATGTAATAGCCCTAGATGAACCAGTTTAGCCAATGCTAGCTATAAAACTCACCAATGATACCTGTCCAATTCGCCATTTGATTCTCCTGACCACCCACAACTCCATTTCTCTCCTCCTGCCATTAATCCTCCCCCTTGATCGCCCCCTGACATTTTCCCTGGCTTCCTTTCCTTGCCTAGGAGGGCTCATTAATTATAGGCCTGTGGGCCATTCAAGAGAGAATGCTCGTTGGCGTGCGTGTCTTCGTTCCACATCCAATATTAACTGCGCTTGGACTTGACTGGACTCCCCTCGCGTTACGTCATTTCCGGTCGGCGGTTTCATAGAGACGCGAAGTTATTTTTCACAATAATATCACCCGTTTTTATCTCAAAATATCGTTTTTAGAATGGTTAAAAAATTATTCAGTCTCCTGCACCTCTATCTGTGTTATCCTTAATATACACTATTCTATGTAATGGTGTTTAACCTGCATGTTGCTCTTAAAGTTGCGTTGCCTCCAGCGCGATATTAGAGCCCTTATCCAATCAGATTATTTCCCTGCGCTGTCTCCAGGTAGAAAAATATCTAGCCGAAGCCTTCAGAATCCTGAGAGAACGCTGTTGACGCTAATGGGGGACTATGTTGTTGATTGACATGTTCTTCAACCAATCAGATTTCGAGTACGCCGAGTTTGGCGTATCCTTTTACACGTCTAGGCTTTCTAGCTGGCCTTGTTGTTTGGCGCCATCAGAAAGAGAAACACAAAGACCCTGAGTGGATTTTCAACTCAATGAGACAATTAAGAAGGGAAACTCCACAACGAAATCGCACCTTTGGTTAATTTGTAAAAGCCTATATTAATATCTTTTGGTTTAAAAACAACAACCTGTGTTCGTTAAAGTACATGGGATTGTTTTGAAATTGGTTCTTGTTTTGTAGTAGGCTATTGAATATGTGTATGAATTTATTGCAAAGGTCCTCTAAATCAAGCACAGGTTCTAGGGAAGAAGCACGTACTTTATACAGCGTTTTTAGTAAATGACAGAAGATTTTTGGCTGCTTTCCACCGGACAGTCGGAAATTTTAATGGGCCTTATTACGGTCTTTTTTAGTTTATGACTAGGGTAGGCTACGTGCGTTTTTGTTGCGGTTGTTTCGGATTTAAAAAAAACCAAAAACATTATTCTTAAATCCTGTTCAGTTGTCAGGGTTATGTTGGGTGGTTACATCAACATGCAATAACCCTGACGTCATTATTAAGTCATTTGAAAGGTTTACTTCAGGATGATTGCATTGAAGGCCTCATGGTAAAAGTCACAGCCCGCCACTGATATAATGTAAATATATGCACAATGGAGCCAAATGTTCAACACTATTGATTTTACTTGGCCTTCCTGTTTCAAAACAAATGCTTGCATTTCGATGAACCCCGACGCCCCATGTAAATGGCCTCTTACAGAGACCCCCTGTGGTTCCTCGTCTGCGGTTTTAGAATCTATATTCTGCAGGCTTAAAGTCAAGAGTTATGGTAACTAATCCATACCCCGGTTAAGATCAGAAACTACCTGCTTTAGGATTATGAACTGATATATGCCACAGAAAAATTAAAGTGGCAATTAACTATTACAAATACATATTTTTACTGCTTAAATTAATATTCCTTTCACAGGGCTTATCTCTTAAACACATGTGGTAACTCATGGTGATTTAAGATCAGGTTAAAAAATAAGGCGATGAATGGATTTTTATCAAAGACCTCACTTCATATAACTGTAATGCATAATATGTAAACTTCATGTAACTAATGTTTAATATGTAACTCTTTGTATTTAATGCTTGAATGTTTGTATCCATGTGGGAAGTTAAAAGATAAATGGTAATGAGGGAAGAGGTAGGGCCTCTACATCATGGGCGTAAAATTGCGTATGGACGGTGTGGACGTGTCCATACCAATATTCAAATGTGCTGAAATTGTCCACACCAATATGAGAACACGAGAAGAAGACGAGAAAGTGTAATAAGTTGCGTCTTTTATAGTCCCGCCTTATGTATTTTTTGTGATTGGCTTTGCCTCCTGTTGGTTGTCGTGGGTTGTGTTTCGGTTAGCGGTGATTGGTTGCTTAATTTGAGAGCGGTAAAACAGCTTCTGCTGTAATTTCGGGACGGAATCAAACAGCTCAGCTGCCGGCTGTGAATGCGGCTGAACTAGGAAGAATGTCGGGGGAAGAAAAGGAAAGGCGAAGACATTCCGGAAATATTTTTCACCAAACAACGGTAAGTTAAGTTAGTAATCAAACATATCATTGTAACACTGACAATGACATACTGTATGTAGGCCTAGTCTAATCATGCGTCGTTGGAAAATAAGATCTGACAGGACATGTCTGTCTGAACCACCGGCCATGCAAAGCGAAGTCTTTGCTTTTTATTTGTCCTGCAGGTTATCCGATGCCGACAGTCAGACATTAACAGCCTATAGGTCTACATCTTATATAGGCAATCTTTGCCACAAATATGCACTTCAATATGCAAGAAGAATCAATAGGTCATCGTGATTCAAATAGCCCTGTTACAGTTAGGCTAGTTATAGTAGCTTATTATTAGGGATGCACCGAATTTTCGGCCACCGAAAAGTTTCGGCCGAAAATGGGCCAAAAGCGCATTTTCGGTTTTCGGCCGAAATACTTTTATAACCGAAACAACACGGCCGAAACATAAATTGTGATGACGCAAACAAAAAGCGCGGCCAGCACACGCTTGTCTGGATAAGCGCCAATGTGTCTGCGGTGTGGACGTTTTTCAATGTTTCTGAGAAAGACCCACGTATAGCGATTTGCAAAAATTGCAATGCCTTGATTTTAATGAAGTTAGTACACAGTAATAGCCATAAATGCAATGGTACTAGAGTTGCCGCGGTGTGGACATTTTTACACCGAGTAATACACTGGTATTACCGAGTATAAACGGTATACACTTTGAAACTAGGTCAACCGCCATCTTCTCCGTCAAACTCTCCTCTCACTCGCGCTGCCACACACGGTGGCAGCGCTCCAATTCTCGGTGACAGCGTCTTTCTTATAACGTTCTATATATAATAGTATAATATAATTGTATACATAATATCACGGCCAAAAGCTCTGTGCGCCTCCGGATGGCCGTAGCGCGGGGAGCTCTCGTAGGGATTGGGCTTCGCGGGGTTTGTTTACCGGCGTTGCTATGGTTACCAGTCTTATGTGTTCCAACGCTTTATCTATTAGGTTTATATATATTATGCGTGTAAATATATATTGCACAAAGGCTTTTAAATTGTCTAAAACATTGCATTGATTCTGTCACTGCCCATTATTTTCTAGGCTAATCAGAAGGAGACAGAAGATCCCCAGCCAAGTAGTTCAACCTCAGACCCAACAGAATTAGGAATACAGGTACATTTGACAGAATTGAATGTTATTAATGTAGGCTATATTTGACTGTTAATGCATATGGCGAATACATAGGCTAGGCCTAGGCTACATGTTATACTCAAAGCCAGACACCATGTGTTATTTCAATAGGATGAAACTACAGCAGGTCGGATGAGCGGTAGTTCAGGGAGAGACCAACTGGAATCACAGGTAAGACATATGTCAGTGTAGGATATGATAGGCCAACTACAGTGCAGTTTAGGCTATAATAAAAAGCTATGCCTATTTTTTATTTGGTTAATTAATTGGTTAATGAATGTGGTCTTTTTCTAAGGAAACTATTCCAGACAGCAACAGGGAGAGTAGCTGTGAGGGTGAAAACAGCAAAGAACTCACAGAGAGTAGGCCTACGTTACAGAAGAGTAGTGCAGGAGAGTGTCTGGATGTCTGGTCCAGTCCAAATCAACCTCATCCTAATTTCCTCCGTGTCCAAAAACTGCCAGATAAGGTCCTGCGATTTCAGGAAAATTGGTATAGCCTGTATCCGTGGCTACATCATAGCCCAGCAGTAGAGGGAATTCTTTGCTTCTACTGTGTGAAAACCTATACCATAAGTAAAAGTACACTCTCCAAAAAGGCAGACACAGCCTTTTCCTCCAAAGGGTTTACTAACTGGAAAAATGCTCGATTGAGGTTTGAATGTCACCAGAACAGCAAAGCTCACCACCATGCAGTCACAGTGTGTAGCCTTGAGGGAACCACAGTAGACACACAACTGTCAAGTGCATGGGCAAGACAGCAAGAAAATGGTAGGCACTGCCTCAAGAGCATTGCTAATTCCATACAGTACCTTGCTAGACAGGGCTTGGCATTACGTGGGCATACTGCCGATGAGGGGAATTTTTACCAGCACCTAAAATCCAAAGCCAAGGATGATGCCCTTCTATCTAACTGGCTAACCCGATCTCAGGACTACACATCACCATTAGTGCAAAATGAGATTTTACAGTTGCTGTCCAACAACATTGTCAGAGAGATTGTAAAATCTATCCAGGCTTTGCCGATTTTGCAGTACTCCATCATTATCGATGGTACTCAAGACATGTCTGGAGTAGAGCAGGAGTCCATTTGTATTAGGTATGTTGATCATGACTTAGTACCGCATGAGATGTTCATAGGTTTATATGAAGTCTCAAGTACTACAGGAGAGGCAATCGCTAAGGTGGCCAGGGATGTTCTCTTGAGGCTGAACATTCCCATTGATGGCTTAAGGGGGCAAACCTATGATGGCGCAGCGAATATGTCAGGGATACACTCTGGGGTACAAGCGGAAATAAAGAGGCAGCAACCCTTAGCATTGTATGTGCACTGTGGGTCACACTGTGTTAATTTGGTTACACAGGCTGCATGTCAATCTAGCCCTTTAGTCCGTGATGCTTTACAATGGACCCATGAATTGGGCACATTGACCAATATGTCAGGGAAATTCAAAGGCATCTTTTCTGAAGTAGCTGCAGCCTCAGAGGGTCCATCTACCTCACTTAAGCCACTCTGCCCAACCAGATGGACAGTGAGAGGCCCTGCAGTCAGAGCTGTGCTTTCTCAATACGAGTCTGTGTTGACTAGCTTAGAGGAGATGGGAGCCAACAGTGGAACCAGCACAGTGTCTGAAGGCCGCTTCCGTTTGTGTGTATAGTTTGTCCTGGACTTCTTCAGAAAAAAATAAAGGATATGCAACTCTTTATCCACACATGATGTGGGCATTCCATTTTAAAAAAAAAAGGTGAGAAAAGACAAAACTTCCCTGTGAAAAGTTGGGATATATTTAGCCTGCCGTGTGTGACTTACCCCATTGAGCATCCACATTTTTTTTTCTTCTAAATAAAAGTTTAGTTATTTTCTTTCCCATATCTTTGTTATGTACAGATTGCAACAAATTACACTTTGTCCACTGAAAATATATGGTTGATTCTGTATTTTCCTGTCCTGTGCTGATGCCTGAATGTAACAGCATT
>OLKM01007668.1:0-11150 GCA_900291075.1 Melanogrammus aeglefinus | reverse complement strand
TCCAGATCGGCCCGGCTGAAATAGCAGTTGTGTTCGTTTGTTGTATGGGTGAGACAGACTTTGTTAACATTCCGCATGTCCTTGGTATCCAAGCGTAGAGATCGTGCCTGTCCGCCCCGTTTGGTTGATTGTTGCCGGATTCTCGAGTGACCCGCCCCTGCTTTTTGCTGAGGTGCTTACTCGAGTTACAGTGTGCGTATGCTATAGGAATGAATGGGGACATGTATTTTGCTACGCTTCTTTGCATTTTAAATAGTCAGGCGTTTTACACATTCTTGATGCCATCTACCGTAACATTAGGCGCAGTAACTGGCTGTAGCTGTTGCTATGCTAAGTACATAGATTAATGGTAAGCAGATACAAGATACGTAAAACAACAAGATATGGCGTTGTTCACTTCTTGTCGGGTGTGTGCTGAGCGAGCGAGTTGGTAGTTGATCGAGCTGGATGTTCGGACGGTTTGAGTCAGTCGCCCTCAATGTATGTTGGCCATAGGGGAGAAGCAGTCGTCAGTGATTGTTTTGGCGCCGACTGGCCAGCCGACTGTATTCCTCGAGACCAATAAATTAACATGGGTCGTCAGTGGCTTGGCCATGGAGGGTAAAAGTTAGACTTTTGTGTTCATTGATTGTACATTCAACTGAGCAACTGGCGATGTTCGCTCTGTGTACGCGAGCCATGGTGTCTCTCACGGGACGGAAACAATTGTGTAGACAGTTCTGTGGATCGATTTGCTCGATGGTCTATACGATCGTGGAGCGAAAGTTCTTCTGGGCGGGCAAAATACGAAGGGGAGGTAACCCTTCTCTCACGATTTTTTTTTCGCTATTTGTCGCACTGACGTTAGCATAGATTCAGAATTTTAAATTAATGAGGATTAAAATGCAGTGAGCAACAAAATTCCGAAGAATAATTATAAAGATTTTCAACTTAATAATATTTCTTTTTTCAATTATGGATGTGATCGATGATGTAATGTTCGCGTCGTATGTGAACAGAGATGAAAGCTTTTGACCACATGTCACAAAAATTTGACAGTTTCCAAACCATAAAAGAAGAAAGTTCCCCAGTGCTATGCAGATGCATAACAATTTTTTCCTTAGATTTTTTTGGTTTTAATAGGCTAGTGGCTGGCCTACATTTTAAACTTTTACATTGGTTTCTTATTGGCGGTTTGTGGAACATTTACCGGTTCTATATTTGGTGATGAACACAATCTTAGACGTATCAAAGTTTAATGCATGTGGAACCGCTAGGTGCGTCGGTGATCCTCTCCTCGGTGCAGTTCACTTCTGAACTGCCAGCGACGCTCTCAGCACGCACACCACGCAGCGACACACACGCACACACACGCACACAGCACCACGCACACACGCACATCACACACAAGACACCTCACAGATATATACACACAACACACACACAGCACACATACATCTGAACACAGCACCACACTAGATAAAGCAGTAAAAGAAGAAAGAAGTGGAAGCCCAAACACGACCTACCCTGTTTTGAACACAACAACATATGAAGGCGTTCATCAAGATAGGCTTGTTCTACTTTCCACAGTAACGAAATTACTCAGAAGTATTGAATTAAATTGCGCATATCTGTGTCTTGTGTTTCAACTCGTAGTAATTGGAGCTGATTGGACAATTCAGCCAATGAATCAAACAGGCTACCTCCCTAAGCAGCATTCGTACATTAAGCAACATAACTACATGCCGAGAGAAGTGATGGATAGTTAATTATCGAGAGTCCGTATCGCTTCTTCTACCCATTTCATGGAGGATTGACTTCTCATGCAATGATATATCTTAAAAGGAACAGTAGTAGTTACATATTTAATAAGTCTTTTTGGCATGTTAGCATATAAAATTAATATATACAACGGCCAACTGCATTTGAATAGACTTGAGACTCCGGTAACGATAGACACTACTAGGACAGTTGATCATGATATACAGTCCATATCGCATAACAACCATGGGTCAAATGCAATGGTAGTGGAATGAAGTGTAAGAAGTGTAAAACTTGTCAGAACCTTGCAAGTCAGAGTGGCCAGGATAGATCATTTTTGAGATAGTGGGCATCCCAGAACCCATTTCTATTACTTTTTGGGGAGGACCCCACCGTTATGCACTCACACCATGTTGGATCACCAAGCGGCGCGCTAGACAGGAGTGAGGATGACCAATGCTGAATCTTCTGACTTTGTCCCATTTAGAATATGCTGCATTTAGAGGAGACCAGCGTATGAGCATCACTGAGATCTGACATTTAACCAGTGACTTTTAAAGTGGATCATCTCTCAACCGTTATGCCTATTTGATACAATCCATCCAAGGCAGTTGCATGAAGCGCAGAGGAATGGAAAGGTAAGTGGATATGAACACAATCTGTTATTGTGGGTTCATCGCAGTCTATTTCACAAGGGAACTGGCAGGCTTTTTGTATAAAAATAGTAACTAATGACAAGTTGTCGTGGAAATATCAAGCAAAACTTTTAATTTGCAAATTATATGAACCCTGTTTGACTAATTGGTCAAATTTCAATGGAATTTCTATGATTTCCATTGGTTGTAACTACAGATACCTCCCGCCTTCTCTGGATTTAAAAGTTGTTAAGAGTTTTGCATTGCAACTGTATGCACCAAGTTGATCTTGAGGCCAATCCAGACTCTTTCGTTTGTGTAGATTCTTTAACTGTCCTGCAGCCATGTCCCTTCACCCATATTTTTATTGCAATTTTAATTGGTCTTCCTCTGGGCCATCCTAACTCTACAAAGGCCATCCCACTAACTTTGTTTCCTTTATTCACCCACCGATCGTGAACGTTTCCTATAGAATCATGTACACCCATTATCCATTGACTGTATGCTAGTAACTTGCTGGCCTGTATCTTCCCTGATCAGGTCGACATTAAATCAAATATTTTGCTGTCAGAAGTGTCCTAGAAATAAGTTATTTCAACACGACATCAAATTTATATAGAAACGAGGCGATCCAAAGTTGAAGCGTTTAATCTGATGAGAGAAAGAAAAACTAAAGCAGCAATTTTCAACCAATACCGGACAGAGGTCTAAATTAAGCGTCCTGTACCTGTCAAAGTGTGCTTGGATGTGACAGGCAATTGTTGGTCGCTGTAACTGGCATTTGCCGCTGCAGAGACACGCAGGGCTTCTGCCTAGAGTGAGTCATCATGTGGCTATTCAGGTTGCCTTTCAGATTGAAGCCCTCTTGTGCTTTGGTCACAACCTTGAGTAGGCTTTTCTCGCCGGTGTGAGTCCTCATGTGGATCTTCAAGTTGCTTTTCAGACTGAAGCCCTTTGTCGTTGGTCACACATGTAGGGCATCTCGCTGGAAGTGAAGACCTTACGTGGTTAATCAGGGCCGTTTTTCTGATGAAAGTGTGCATGGACGAACCTGTAGGCTTTTCGCGCGGTGTTGAGTGCTCATGTGTGGCGCTTCAGTTGGCTTTTCCCACTGAAGCCCTTTTTGCATTGGTCACACATGTAGGGCTTCTCGCCTGTGTGAGTCCTCATGTGGCACTTCAGGGTGGAGCTCTGATGAGTCTTTCGTGATTGGTTCACACTGTAGGGTTTCTCGCCAGAGTGAGTCCTATGTGATCTTAGGTGCTTTTCAGACTGAAGCCCTTCGTGCATTGGTCACACCTGTAAGGCTTCTGCCTGGAATGAGTCCTTATGTGGTCCCTCAGGTCCCTTTTCACACTGAAGCCCTTTGTGCATTGGTCACACGTGTAGGGCTTCTCGCCAGAGTGAGTCCTCATGTGGATCTTCAGGTTGCTTTTCAGACTGAAGCCCTTCGTGCATTGGTCACACTTGTAGGGCTTCTCGCCGGTGTGAGTCCTCATGTGGCGCTTTAGTTGGCTTTTCAGACTGAATAGCCCTTCGTGCATTGTACATTGTAGGTCTGTGCGCGGTGTGAGAGACTTCATGTGGATCTCAGGTTGCTTTTCAGACTGAAGCTTCGTGCATTGGTCACACTTGTAGGGCTTCTCCCGGTGTGAGTCCTCATGTGGATCTTCAGGTGGCTTTTCAGACTGAAGCACTTCGTACATTGGTCACCACCTTGTAGGGCTTCTCCCGGAGTGAGTTCTCATGTGGACGATCATATTTGGCATGTTGGAAATGAAACTTTCCACACAAGACATTGGCGGCCCTTTGCGGCACCCGCGTGCCCAGTCGGCTCTCAAGGCGCACGACGTCCGAGTTACAGTTCAGGCTCTGGGCACACGCTGTGGTCAGCGACAGCGAGCTCAAGTCTCCTCAGTTCCAGTTCTGAGACGCGGCAAAGAGGGGTTGTCCTGGCGTCCACCGCCAGTGCGGCCCTCCTCTTTTCCGTAGACGCTCAGGATGCGCAGCTCCCCGCTGTGACTTGACATGTGGGAGGAGCCCACTCTCCGAGGTGGAGCCGCGCTGCGTGCTAGAGTCTCTATGGTCATTACGTTCTTCTCTCAGAGGAGAATAACAGGAAAAGGACGGATGTAATGTTTTTAATTAATCATATTCACAAAGGCATGTACTTTGTACACACTTGTGTATTGGAAGATTTTTTTTACATTCTTTTTATATTATTTTAACATTCTTTCTAACTTCTATTTGTTGATTATGCATTTTCCTTGTCGCCCTTTGGATGGTCAAGTGTTAAAGCTTTCGTCTGCTGAGAGACAGATTCGAGTACATTCTCAGTTTATCAAGGTTTTTTTTCTTGCATAGATGCAATGTGTTTTTACTACCTCTACGGCGGGCTGCCTCCACCAATATCCTCTTCAACCTTGATTTGAAATGGTGTCTGGGGTCTGCTGCTTTCCACATAAAGAAGGGAAACACACACAAGACATATTCTTTCATTTTCAACAGAATAGTTCGTCATTCCCACTACCGACAGATTAGGCATTTTTACACTGACAATCTGGTTCGGTCGTGGCTTGGCACGCCCTGCAATTTCAATGTCTTTCCTGTGTATTTTCTTTGCTGATACAAGACCCCCGCATGCAAGAATGACTTCACATCTGAGTGTAGGCTAAAACGCAATTAACTAATTACAAGTGCAAAAATGCCAACATATTCTTTATTTTGCTAACCACCAGTTCCTCGCTGTGACTGGACATGTGGGAGGCGCCAGGGGCGTCCACACCCAGACTCTCCGAGGGTGGCGCCGCGCTGAGTGCGTACGGTCTCCAAAGGCATCGGCAGTTTTCTGCAGAGGGAGAAAAAAGGAAAGTAATTGTTTTGATACATTATTTTCATAAAGGGACGCATTGTGTATTCGTTACGTGGAAAGAAACTCTTTTAAATGTATGTAACATGACACAGAGGGTTTAAAATGTGTGCTGCTGACAAAGATTCACATTTTTGGAGAGGGATGTCTCCTCCAGCACCCTCCTCCCTAGACTCAAAGCTCAAGTGGTTCGCCAGGTTACGGACACTCAACGAACACCAGCGCAAAGTGATCTGATCACAACATGACATGTGAGACAAGCGCAAGTATTCTATTTTGACAGTAACAAGCGACAACGTGTCCTTCCCTGTAAGCTGCTCAGAGAACATTTATACATTTTTAACTCTTCTGGGCTCTAGTTTTTACTCGTGTTTTAGCAGGGCACTGGGCATGATGCTTTTCCAAAGAGGACCAGGCTTTTTTAGCGTGGGTTAGAACCTAGACATCAGCCTAGAATCTATGCTTGCCTAGGATCTACACTACATCAAGGAAAAAATTCTCATGTGGAAAAGTACCACACTTTCACTTGTAAATGGGGCTGCAAGGTCTTAAGGATAGCTGTGTGCCTAACAGTTACGTGTTTCCAGGTGGTCCGTCTGGCAGGCAACATCCCTTGAGAGAAGCTGCTGAATGTAAGCACTTGATGATGAGCTGGCCTGCGTAGAGACAACAAACAGTAAAATCAGTACTCAATTTATTACATTGTATATATTCCAGGTGCAAGTTGTAAGAACATATGAAATAAGCAGCTTTATCGAATTAAATTAGCCTAATATTTAAAATTAGTTCTATGAAATGATATTACATCATTTATTTGTTTACATATTTGATAGTTCATATATCTTACAAGTTCATCTCATCAACTCAATACCATGACATCAAGCTCTGCAGAAATCTGCTAATAACCCTTTGATTTGATGAGCGATGGTGTTAAAGGGGGAAAAATGACTATAATATTGCGTTTCAGGTTCACTTTTTAGCCTGTAAATAACCATCTATAACTGGGAGTACAAGAGGATAGAAGGGTGGGAAAACACGGGTGGCCCCGAACGCACTATATGGATTTAGGATTAGTTTAAAGGCAAGCCCACACCGGACCGGAAATCGGTGTGCGGCTCGCTCAAATCGGCCACGTCGGCGTTCATTTCAGCCCATTCAACATGTGTAATCTGCCATTCGAGTCGGTCATTGTTTGACCATTCTGATTGGTGGAGGGGTGGTGTTTTGTGCCGTGTTCCAATACCCGTACTGTCCCTACTTACTAGCCAAAATTTGAGTACACAGTACGTTCCAATAGCCTCAATGCACGTCACAATTCCGGGTTTGGCTATACCGGCAAAACAACTTCCGGTGAGGTGGACGGCACTTGGCGACAAACGACCGACACAATACAACAAACATGGCTCTCTTCTATACTCGGTGTCTTCAAGACCTACCTCGTCTGAATATTAACGATGTGGACAGACTAGTGAAGAAGTCTTGCACCACTCCCTCCAGTAAACGGGAAAAGGGATTTAAGATGTATATCGCCAGCTACATCGATAATTACGAGGGTAAGTCATTATGTTCAAATGTTACATTAGGCTGAAATGTAAACGGGAAAAGGGATTTAAGATGTATATCGCCAGCTACATCGATAATTACGAGGGTAAGTCATTATGTTCAAATGTTACATTAGGCTGAAATGTTACATTAGGCTACATTGTAATAGCTTCTAGCTAGCGTTGATGTTAAATGAACGATTAGACGGCTAACGTTATCGTTCGGTTGACGTAACGGTTAACGTTCGTTGTTTTGATCGACTATGACTGACAGACTTGTCAGCTAATATTAAGTTTGAGTTTGTTTTAGATACTGTCAAGGTATTGTGCAAAATGTAACGTTAACGTTATAGTATTGTGTGTTCGTCTTCTTCCTTCCTCACAGTGTCATTGAGAGACAAGGTGACAGGAGAGATCAGCGTGAGGGCAGTCTGTCATAGATCAATGAGGAAAAGTGAAAAGCCACACGACTTAAGAGTAGGGTCATTGTTAGGGCAATGGTTAGGTTTGACAAACTGATAGAGTTACCTGTCAGCTAAATTAAAGCACACATATCATATCTGCTATCTTAAATTAAGCCCCTTTACCCCTCCCTACATACACAGCTTGTTGCCTTATCTCAACATGCATACAGCACACTGCCCCCATAACCACCACTTCCATCACTCCCCTGTAATCATCCCTGGATGCTCCTTGTTGGGTTAGGGTTGGGTTAGGGTAAGGGTTAGGGTTATCTAACGCTAAACAAATGCCCTGTATCATGTGTAATACATTTTCATATTTTTGTGTGAACTTCATAGAACAGCCTACAGTAATGTATTTCTTGTTAGCCTAATGCTTTTGCTGTCAATCAACATCTCATGTAAGCTTCTATTTCTCTATAGATGGTGTTAAAACACTCCAAACCAGTTGTTTTGGTGAGCAGCCATTGTTCCTGTGTGGCGGGCTGTGCCTTATGCAATCATTTGGTTGCACTCCTGTATCAGACTGCCCACTATTCACAGCTAAGCATTCCTGCTGTTCCCCCCGTGCACAGCTGCACAGACACAGAGCAGATCTGGCACAAACCGAGGACACTGGTAGGTCATTTAAAGTGTTCATCTTGTATTGCACACTGCTTCATGTATTGCACACTGCCTACAACATAAAATAATATTGCCATCCATGTAACATTTTTTGCCTTAAGTGATTCTCTTGGTGCGTCCCATCAGTACAGCAAATAAAATAAATACACAGTCACACACACACACACACACACACACCCACACAACACACACACTAGCACTGACAACACCACACACACCCACACTACACACAACATCACACAACACACACACATCATCACAGCATAGCTTGAATGTGTTCTCTGCTGTCAGGGTGTGAGGCCAGGCCCAGTTGGAGAAATGGAGTTTTCGAAAACCCAAAAAATTCAACTGCAGACTGTGTAAGGTGGAGATATCAGGGTGGTTTTTTGCATGAAAGCCATTGTATGTTGTGGCAGACTTTTGGTGTAGTGATTTTTTACTTTACTACTTTTTTGTCTTACTGTTAATATTTTTCTAGAAGTTCTCTCTTACAAAGGCGGTGGATGGGGAACTGCTAGATCTTGCCATGTTGAGAGTTTCAGAGGTGTACAAAGATTTCACTCCTTCACTTGCACCCTTGGTGACAACAATGGGCATGTCCGCTGATGTCCCATTAGTCCAGTCTGCATTTGGAGCTGTCCAGGCAGGGAGCTTACTGTCATTTCAGCAAAAACCTCCAGCAACAAGGGAAGTCTTCAACATCCCATCTGCTCCTGCTTAATCCCTCCCCTTCCCATCCACAGCCACAGGCTTCAACCGCCATCCTGTGCCTATGTTCTGTCAGAGCAAGAAAGTCTGCACCTGAAGTCTCTGGATGTGTCATTCAACATGGCCCAACAGGATAGAAGCTGGAAACACAAATGCAGAGTTTGTGTCCAGCAGTGGGCATCCGCTTGAAGAGAATGCGTGTGACATCTACACGTTTCTATTGAGGTATGCCATGTTTCGTGACATTCATCTGCAGAAAAATCTGGGCTGAGAGAGAATTCTCCGGGGAACTGGGCAGACCAGGGATATGAGGAAGAGGAATTGATATGGAGCCCACGTGCTGTTAAAGAGTATTGCACGCTGAAAAATGTCAACTATTCACCCTGTGTGGTTCATTGTGCATCCCTGATGCTCCATGGCTAGGAAAGTTCTCCTGATGGAGTCATCTTTTGATCCCTCCTGGGAACCACACCATTTTGGTCTCCTTGAGGTCAAATGCCCCAATATCCAGAGCTATGTAGACTGTCCCTATCTAAAAATGTCAGGTGGTGCTTTGAAACTCAGGAGGCAGCACAAGTACAACTGGCAAGTTCAAGGTCAGATGCTACTGACAAGGCTAGAGTGGTGTGATTTTGTTGTTTATGCTCAGGAGGACAGGTTTGTCGAGCGTATTTATAAAGACCTTGATGTAATGCACACCATTAGAGACGGAGCAGATCATTTTTTCTTTTACCACTACTTACAGAAGTGTTTACAGTAAATCAGTCCAATGCCTTTGTATAGTATCTATCAATAAGTGTAATCAAGTTGCAATCAGTTCAATTAATCAAGTTTCAATCGGTTTCAGTGAGATCAGATGTTATTTGTTCATTTTTTACAAATCTATTTTTTTTTATTATTAGATTAGATTTCAACTTTTAATTGTCATTGCACAGAGTACAAGTACTAGAGACAACGAAATGCAAGTTTAGTATCTTAACGCAGAAGTGCACAAAGAAGCAGAATATCTGAACCTATCAAGAAGACTATACAGTATAAGAAGAACTGTTTCTGTTTACATTTGCCGTCTATACAATATCTAAGCTGGATGTACTGTTCATGTTCGCAAGTCTATACCAAATGGAAATTGTTACTTAGTATAAAGTACACATGCTGCTGCTGCTGTTGTTTTACTGTTACACTGTATACAGCTCAAGTTACTGTTGATGGGCTCTCTAAAAATAACTTTATGTAATGTATTTATTTGTTTATTAAACTGTGGAGATTGGAATGTGTTGTATGTTATATTATAATAAATGTGATGCATAACTTATGACTTCAATATTCAAATAAATAGAAATGCCAACTTGAAGTACTTCTGAAAACTGAAGTTTTTATTCTTATTCTTCTTGCAGCCAAAGACAAGGCTCTGTTGCAATTGCAGGATTAGCTATGGCTGGTCCGACAAGAAAAGGAGGTCAAAGGTTGGATTTTTATATTTATTTTTTAACAATGGGAACCAACTGGTCAAGAAGAATGTAAGTAAAAAGGCAAGCAAAAAACATCAGGCCATCATAGTAAGTACAATTACACAGACTGCAGAATATATACAATATTTTGACAAGTGGGTCCATCCAATAGTTTAACAGAAATGACATGTGCAAGTCCAAGACACCAGGTGAGACACAATAACAAGATTAGAAACCTATTAGGCATCATAGTAAAGAAAATAAGAGAACATTATGCAGACTAATTTACACACACATTTTTAAAATATTTTAGGACCACCTTGGTTCAACATTTTCAATATGCAAATAGCCTAAGGATTTTATAGGCTAGACAGACAAGAATGGAACTGTAGACTTACTTCGGCCCATGCCTTGACAAGTGGTCCATTCTTATAGTTAATTAGAAGACATGACACTGCTGCAAACAGCTGATTTAATTGCTACCAGAAAATGGACAAGAGGGATGACTGTATCGAACTAACTTGTGTTTCTTCACCCGCCGGACATCAAGCGTTTCAACATGCACCCTGAGTCTGGCCACAGACTGAGTGTGTCCTCACTTCAACCCACAGACATTTGGTGTGCCCTTGGTCAAAAAGGTAGGCCTGTGGATTTTGCGTGGTACCAGGTTATCAATTACAGAAGCCCTTGTCCACCAATTTACTGCCAATGTCACGGCGGGTAAGGAACTCGATGATGCCTGACTGCTTGGAACAGCTCCCGGTCCACTGATTGACCCAGTGTACAGTTCTGACACAAAAGTTACTACGACATGAGGTGGCCATTTCCTATCAAAGCCTTGAAGGTGCAGTGGGATTTTGTAATTTGAAGACCTCACTCTGTAAATAGCAGAGACGATAGGTGTTTGGCAACGGAGTTCGGGTACAATCGAGGATAACCTGGGTGTCTCGAAACTCTCAAATTCCTCTGGCAAGTAGGCTCGTACCTTGCCTCTTTCGGCAACCAAATTCGCACAGAAACCCAAGACAATGATAAGAGGAGTTTGCCCAAGTGTTATGATGCGGCTCACTGTGGTCTGATGGAATTGAAAGCGATGAGGCCCAGGTCTTTCTGCTTGAGCCGTC
>OLKM01007667.1:0-11153 GCA_900291075.1 Melanogrammus aeglefinus | reverse complement strand
AATACCGGTTTTATACCAAGATTCTCAAAATCAGTGCTAGGCTCTATACGCACAGCTCCACTCACTCCTATTTTGAATTGCAGGTGTCTTTATTTCGCTGCTCTACTTTTTCGGACAACTGTTAATCCAGGTGGGTCTGACCATTAGTTGGTTACTCATACACCTGAGATTTAATCGGTTTGCTCCAAAAATGTAAGACAGGCATTATATACACCTGCATTAAAATCGGAAGTAGGTGGAGCTGTGTAAGCCATCAACCTCACAGACACTGTGGGCTGCAGTCTAGCACATCTGTTAGTAAACAAAAAATCCTTCATTTGTGATTATTACTGCACTTTATTAAAATAGGTGTCCTGAAGTTTGCCATACTTTCGTTTAGAGACAGAGATAACCTCTCGTTCATTTACTACTTTCCACCCAGCTTAGCTCTCACTGGCCTTCTCATGAAAAAAACAAGCCTTTCCATCACAATGAAGCTGATAGTAGTGATGTAAATACATTCGAAGTAACTGCTTAGATACTGAAGTTTTTTGGACACATTTGAAAATGTAATAAATGAAAAAATGTTTAACACCAGCTCCAACCACAAGTTAGTATGAGCAACCAGCAACAAATATGTACAAATGATTCACAGTCTTTCGTAATTATTTTCGTAGTTCTCTCAGTAGTTTTCATGCACTGTCAGACACCCTGCACAGCTTCTTCTGTACAGCACCCAGTCCATGATATTCTCGCTGGATCAATATCCCGCGTTCCACCATTTCTTGCACATCTCACTGCGTACATCCTCCAGTTCCTGGATCTGTGCACAGGACCAGGAAATCAGCACCTGTTAAAATTACATATTGCCCACTACGTTCCCACTCTTTCATTCTACTTACCTGAGAATTAGCAGGTCAACTTGGGAGGGCAGATGTGTCCCCTTTGACAGCTGGTGATGTTAAATTGTAGAGCTCTGCGTCAAGCTATAAAACACCCAGGGGAAATTATATAACCCACAAGTCAATTGTGGTGGCTTTATCAGAAATGTTTGAGTTTTTGTAGTGTACTTGATAATATTTAGCAGTATGTGTGAATCTGCTGGTCTTCTACATTACTGTATGTGCAGGAGAGAGATGAGGATGGTATGGAGAAGTCAAGGGCAGTGTGCATGCGATGAGACTGCATGTGCTGCTGCTGAGTACTAGGTCGGCTGCTGGATGGGAGTGGTGTAGGAGTAGCTTGGGGGTCATTAGGGGAGTAGGCTACCGTATAGGAGGCTGGACTGGGGTGACAAATACACACCTACACACACACAAGATGGGAAGACATCATGCAACTTTTAGCAGAGGTCTGGGCAGACAGCACTTTTCTTGACGGAGAAATTGTCTGTTGTATTACAGCACTAAGGTCTTCAGGCTGTCCCTGAGCTCTTTAACACCGGAGAGTCTTTGTCCCAGCACTCCAGGCAGAACACCGAGCCTCTATGATCCAGAACTGTTTGTGTGATTGAGACCTCTGGCCATTTGTGTTGTAGAGACGATAGTAAACATTCAATATGTTATTACTACTTTATAAGTTTGCAAGGTCAGAATTTTACATACCACACACAATGAAATGGGGTATGGTGTTTTGTACAGTAATATAAACTCCAATTTTTTTATACCATGTTTGATCATACAGAAAGTGGCTACAGCTCTACCTCGTTCAGTCACAAGCAGTTTTGCTGTCTGTCATTACCTGCATAGAGACACGTGTGTGTGTGTGTGGGGAACCTTCCTATAAATCCACTCAGCTTTTTCATCTCCAGCTCATCATCCTCTGCAGCTTTCAAAGGAGGGGAGCACAGCTATGGGTTGGAATGCTGGTGACATGTCTGGTAGATGGCATGGAGAGGCTAGCATGGAGTTGTTGAGGTTACTGTGGTGATGAAGGATCTCTCTGCTGTGGGGGACTGGTGAGCTTTTGGGTGTTATGATGAAGCACCATTAAGAGGCTGCCCGTGGGGCCGATGAAGTTGTTGGCTGTGGCGAATCAGGCTGAGGTTGCCATGAAAGAGCTTGATGAGCGTGGGGCCTTGCAAAGTTGGTTGTTGTTGTAGATGACATAGGTGGACGCAAGCATTTAAAGGCTGCTGCTGTGGGGCCGAGATGAAGTTTGGTGTGGCGATGAGGCTTGAGGTTGCCATGAAGAGCTTGATGACGTGGGGCCTGCAAAAGTTGGTGTTGTGATGACATAGGTGGACCGCAACATTAGAGAGGCTGCTGGTGGAGCCGATTGATGTTGGTGTGAGCGATTGAGGCTGAGGTTGCCCATGAAGAGCTTGATGGCGTGGGGCCTGCAAAGTTTGGTGTTGTGATGACATAGGGTGGACGCAACATTAGAGGCTTGCTGTGGGGCCGATGATGTTTGGTGTGGCGATGAGGCTTGAGGTTGCCAATGAAGAGCTTGATGACGTGGGGGGCCTTCAAAGTTGGTGTTGTGAATGACATAGGTGGACGGCAACATTAAGGAGGCTTCTGTGGGGCTGATGATGTTGGTATGGCGATGACATAGCTGGACGCAACATTAAGAGGCTGCTGTGGGGCCGATGATGTTGGTGTGGCGATGAGGCTGGAGGCTTTGGGTGTTTATTAGTGGTGGTTCGGTCGCGAACTGATTCGTTCGAACGAACGAATCGTTAGAACAAACAAACCAAACTGGTTCTTCTCTCTCGTTCGCCTCGTTCGCCTCGTTCGTCTCATTCGCCTCGTTCGTCTCGTTCGTGACTCAGAATTGACTCCTCCCAGACCCACGAGTCGACTCGCTGACAGTTCGTTCACTCACTCACTGTGTGTCGAACGTCCATGTAGGCCTACGCAGCAGCACTATGCGCAGATGCCGCATGAGATGCCGCATGATATGCCGCACGGGCATATCATTATTAACTAACGCATTATCTTCTGAGGTAAAGTAAAGCCTCAGGTGGTTCGTTACATTTTTCTTGTCGAGTAGCCTGGTGTTTACATTTTAGGGTTACACATTGTTCGTTTATTCTCGGGTATTTTTTTAAATATATACAATTAACGATATTGACTCACCTTTCAGGATAAAGTCAGCAGCTGATGACCGACGTAAAGTAACACGATCCTTTGAGAGTCTGAGTCTGACAGACTCAGAAGTCAGCAGAACCGTGCACAAACACATTCCATGACCATGATTCGATTCACCATTCGATTCACTTGCTGCACCTTTGAGAGACTGGTGTGGGGCCGGTGAAGTTTGAGTGACGTTGACAAGGCTGGGGGTGCATTTGAAAGATTGTCCTGAGGCTGTTGAGGTTGAGCTGGCAATAAAGAACCTGGAGAAGTCACTGGAATGTTGTCATGGGGGAGTTGAGGTTGGTGTGGGGGATGACGAGGCTGAGGGGCATCATGGCCAATCGGAGGTGGTGGGACATTTATCATCTGATCGAGGTCAGACCAAAACACCTCCATTGCAACAATCATGGGTTTTGATGGAGGTTTGCTGGACCGTTGAACAAGATGTTGCTTGTCTGTCTGTGTTTCTTTTGCCTTCTTCGTCTGGCTTTTACTTTCCCAGATATCCTTTATTAGAAGACATAGTCTCTGTCCCTTTCTGCCCGGATTGTGCTTGGCGGCAATTTTTCAAACCTGAGTCTGATGTATCTGTCAGCTATTTTTGTTTTGGACACAAAGGTTTCATTGGCACAAAGGGAGCCGGTTTTCCAAAGAGCCGGTGCCTCTCCTCTGTAGCAAAATCAAAAGCATTTGGAGCTTCATGAGCGAAGCACTGGTTCTTCTTCGGAATAGCATTTCAATGTTCTGCACCACTTCAAATGCTCTCCTCCGATGGGCCAGCAAAGCGCACCAGGCTTGTTATTCCTTCAGGTCTGAGCAAGGCACTGTGCTCTGCTTCTGGACTACCGTCATTGTGCTTAATGGCACTCTTACACTCATCACAGATGCTGGCATGGCTGATCACTTGACACACAATGTAGCCAGTCACATGGTAGAGAGCACAGGTCTCGGCCTGTGTGAGGTTAGGCGCATTGCTTGGCTCCATCAGCTCCTCCACTCTGATTGCTGGACTGGGTGACGTCTCCTTTCCTTCCAAGAAGTCTGCCAGTAGGTCGTTGTCATCCTCTCTGATAGCTGCTGGATTTCACTGTTGAAAGAAAACTGCCCCAACAGATATTGCTCTCAGTGCGCGATGGAACTCAACTGGAGGTTGGGACAGGATTTCTCTGTCTGATGCAGCTGAAACAGGTTTTTCCAGACAGTCTTGCGAGAACCTGCTGGTCAGTACAAATGCATGTCCCTGGGACAACATGTCCATTTTGTAGGGCAAGGACTGTTCTTGTTGCCATGACAACTCCTGCTTGCACAGGCTTCCACCTAACTGGTTGACCGATCTTCAGCCCAAGAAAAGGTTGATTATGTCCTCCAGGAAAGTGATGGCCTTGTTGTACTCCTCCATGTTATTTTTGCTCAGAGCCATCACTGGGTGGCGAGAGGACATAAGCTCAAACCAATGGCCCACCTGCTCAAGTAGCCACGCAGTTGTCAAGTAGGAGTGGGGGCCGATCTTCCCTGTTTGCCACCATGTACTTCAGTCCGGCACTGGTTGATTTGCCCAAACAGAGTCACCGCAGGCGCCCACCTTCATTTTGTCAAAGTGACTGGGTTGGAGGATGGTCCGAGACAGATTTGGAACAATTTTCAGTGCTGATCCCTCCTGGAAATTGACCAAATCTTTCAGCGGAGTAACCAAGACCTCGTTGGTGGGGAGGTTTTTCTTTATCAACGGTCTCTGGTGGAATTGAAAATGGCTGACCACTTACCAAAGCGCTCCTCAGATTTTTGACGAGATGGGGGACATCAGGCATGAAATAAAGCCTCCTGTCTGGATTGGACGGGTGAGGGACAGATGTTTGTTTGTGGGCAAATTGTAGGCACAGCATGCTCCTTTAATCTCTGCCTTCCTTGAGGTGTTCTAAGGAACTGGTCCTTTTCAAAGTGTTCCTACAGAATGGTTCATTTTAGTTTTATTCCCACAAACATTCCAGACTATACACCAATATCAATAACCATTCACTTCATGCAAATATTAGGAGAACTCAGAGATAATACTGTTAAGTAAAAAACAACTCACCTCAACATAGTTGTGAATGTTTAGTGGATGGTGGAAGTTTTCTTCGGTTAAACTTCAGCCAACCCACTGATTTTCTTCTCGTCATGTGTCTTTAGGAAAAGCCATACAATCGGGTTCCCTTTATCTGTCCCGTTGGTGCATCCAAATGCAGAACACGCCACCATGGTTTAGATGGTATTAGATCTATAAAAGAATATTAAATACTAAGCAACAAAATAAACCCAGCGCTACCCACTTCATATCATACAGAAAGAGACACAGGGGGGTGTACAGCCAGTATGTTCGTTGTTCTTACCTGAGTGATGAGCGTGGTGGCTTGATTTTGCCCTTGCAGGAGACCTGAGATATAGACACAGAGGGTTAGGACCAAGACAGAGGGTATGTCTGTGTAAACCCCTCTTGTTCGGTATCATGGGTGTAGAAGAATCGACACCACACAGGTACATTCAGGTATCATGCGGTTTACTGACAAACAGAAAAGCTGATGGTTACTTCCTTTGCCAACACACACAGCTGCTGCCCCGGTCCACACGGCGGACAAACACACAGAAGGGGCGTCGCGAACACACTTAGATCGTATAGTGGGTTTTTTGATTACAATTAAATATATTTTAAAAAACAATAATCCAATTAATTATTTTCTAACAACAAACAACAACCATGAACCTATCTCTACTTAAACAGAGAAAAGAAAATAAACACACATACACGTAACATGCGCGAGGCCAAACAAAAACGATACTTTGTACACACAAATACCTGACACAAACAGAAAGGTTGATGGTTTCCACAGCTCTTGCGCCCCTCTAAACATAACATATTACATAAAATACAATAAATAAACCTAAATAAACTGAAACCATATGAAATGAACGGTGAACAGCTGACCATTACAGTAGGACTGACTGTAACGGCTGAAATGATAAACATAGATATAACACACAAAATAAAAGATGACAACACTTAAAAACCATTACAAAATGTGACAAAATCAAACCCAAAACGTATTATGTTAAGTTTTTCCTCCAATTTTGATTAAAAAAATGATAATCAATAAAAACACACAGAGCTGTTTACAGTACGTACCGGTCACACAGCGGACAAACACAGAAGGGGACGAGCGGACGCTTTACCGTTGCTAAGCAACCACCAGCTTTAAAAAAAAATAACATAAAAAGCCTCGCATGGAAATAAAATAAAAGCCAGCAGCACAATAACTTGCTTGACCAAACATACAAACAAACTAAAGAAAACACAGGCTTAAGTGGCGAACAGTTAGCTAACACAGTTGAATTTAGCGCGTACACTTACAGGTATGACACTTTAGTGGACTTATCTTTATCATTTAAAACAGCAAGCATTCGTGACATAATGGCCACTATATGTTAATATTTATCTGTAAAAGGGTCCACGATGATGCTATTAACGTGGGTGATCTATAAATGTCCTTAAATTATTGAAAATACCGCACTTACTCATTCTCCAACACTGCAGAGATGCCAGCTCTTGGGCGCATTTGCAATACCCATATTCCACTTGACCAATGCGTGTCGCTACTCTCTTTTACAGTGCTCTAGCTACAGCGAGCACATGTGTGAGCACGATGACGGTTAGTTTCGGTTTGAGTTGCCAGATTGGGAATATGTCCCGTTTTTCCAGCCGAACGTAATTAAAAGTAGGCCTAGCCAAATTGGGTGGGAAAATTTGCTAAATCTGGCAACACAGCCAAGCTGAGACTGAGGGATGTTTTGTTTTTAGTAGAAAGAAATGACAATTTATCTGTTTATTACCTTATAACTAGACTATATTAGCTTAATTTATTACTATTGGGACCATTATTTACTATTTAGTACTTTATTATGAAACATAATTGAACAGTGACCAACCATAACTTACTTCTTTTTTTTTTTTTTTTTTTTTTTTTTTTTTTTTTTTTTTTTGAAGATGTCAACATGGCCCCAGCTAAACCAGCTCAAAGGTCAAAAAAATACAGAGACAAAATTAAGGAAGATCCTGAGAAATATCAGGAATATCTTGAAAGAGAAAAAGAGAGATACAAAAAAAGAAAAGAGGCAGGAAAATTGAAAGTGATCTCACAATTATCAAAGAGGGAACAAAGATGCAGGAGGCGACAGTGGAAAGTTAACCAAAGAAACAAAAGGGACAGTGATAAGAACAGAGAGAAGTTACAACATTATATAGCAGGAAACACACCTCCCATATCTCCTATAGGTCAGGAGGAACATGAGAATGAAGTGCCCATTCTTCATCAAACCCCAAGTCATAGGAGAGGACGGAAAATTGTGAGAGCAAATAAGGCAAAACATGCTCTGAGAAAGGTGGAGAAGTATAAAAAGAGATGTCAAAGGCTCACCGAGAAGCTGAAAACTTCAGAATCCCCCAAAATGAAATTAAAGCAACAAATGCAGCTAAAACCGAAAGCTCTTCGAAGAACACTACTGTTCCATAATGTTGTGCTTTCTCAGCTGAAAAAAAGATATAAGGATTCTGACACAAAACAAAAACAAGTAGTGTCAAAGATTCTGGCTTTGAAGATTCTAAAGAAGTACCACTTGATGAAAGAAGCACAAAATCAACTTGGTTTCTCAGCCAAGATGATGAGGAAAAACAGCCAACTGGTCTTCACTTTGATAGGACACCTTACAAAAATAAAATCAGTGTGGAAACTAAGAAAATTAAAAAATTCCTGGAACGAGATGATAACAGCAGAGCAACAACAGGGAAAAGGGAGACACTCACCCGACAGAAGGTGAAAAAGCAAAAGCGTTTTCTAAATGACACGCTTAAAAACCTTTATCTGAAGTTCAAGATGGAAAGTCCACTGTTGAAGCTGTCATATACAGAGTTTTGCAAAAACCGACCTTTTTGGGTTGTGACACCTACTTCATGCGACAGAGATACCTGCTTATGCAAAATCCATGCCAACGTGCAGTTTATGGCTGACAAGCTAGCGTATCATAGAGTGATACAAAGCAAAAACCCGGACAGGTTGATGGAGACCTTATGCTGTGAAAAGCTAACAAAAGAATGTGCATGCAGAGAGTGTAACCTCTGCAAAGGAAAAGAGCTGCAAAATGGTGAATTTGATCCTGGCTTACAGACCTACTGGTTTAACTGGAAAAACAAAGTTGAAGAGCGTGAGAAGACAAACAAAGATGGAACGAAACACAAGTTCAAAGTACATTTAACAACAAAGGAGCGGATATATGGTACCCTTCAATCTCTTTTGGAAGACTTCACAATTGCTTTAAAGGAGAGGTTTGCAAGACATGTCTTCAACATCTGCCATCAGTACTCCACGCTGAGTCGTCTGAAAGAAAATGTTGGGCAGAGTGAGATTATTCTTCAAGTGGATTTCGCTGAGAATTATCTCTGCAAATACTCATCTGAGATTCAAGCCGTACATTTTGGCGACTCTCACAAGCAAGCATCCCTTCACACTGGAGTTGCCTACACAGGAAAAGGGACATCATCAGTGTGTTCAGTTTCCTCATCAATGAGACATGATCCAATAGCTATATGGGCACATCTCTCTCCTGTGCTCTCCCACTTGAAGGAACAGAGCCCCTCTGCAACCACCCTCCATGTCGAAAGCGACGGCCCTACAACTCAGTACCGATCCAAGAAGAATTTTTATTTACTCTCCACGGTGCCATTTAGGTTTGGGTTCAGCAGGGTGACCTGGAACTTTTTGGAGGCTGGGCATGG
This sequence comes from Melanogrammus aeglefinus, assembly GCA_900291075.1. Lineage (NCBI taxonomy): Eukaryota > Metazoa > Chordata > Actinopteri > Gadiformes > Gadidae > Melanogrammus > Melanogrammus aeglefinus. Next base: position 2,291 of record OLKM01007667.1, on the reverse strand, counting down.
CAAAGGGCCTGCAGATGGAGTTGGGGCAGCAATAAAAAGAAATGCAGATGCTATTGTTGTCCGTGGAATAGATGTACCAAGTGGTGAAGTCCTCTTCGATGTCCCGTCGAAGGAGCAATCAAAGATCAAGCTCTTCCATGTCACTGAAGAAGACATTTCAGCAAAAGATGCCTTACTACCAAATCAACTGGAAACAGTTCATGGAACAATGAAAATACATCAGGTGGAGTATTTTGTATATAATATTATAATATTAATTATTAAATTAGTATTTATTTCCTCTGTGAATGTAGCATATTCAGTAACACCCAATCGTTTTAATTTTTGTACAGATTTTCACCAACAATCCAGGTCACATCAAATGGCGAGTACTCAGCTGTTTCTGTTCAGCTCCAGAGGAGTGCAAGTGCTATGGCCCGCAGACAGTGGCCATTCAGCGAGATGAGCCACCTACAAGCGAGGAAGGATCACCCCTGGATGTGCAGCCATCTGAGATGGACACACAGCCATCAACACGTTTCCCCATCCGAGAGATCACAGATCAACTGATAGGGCAATGGTGTGCCGTTCAGTATGACCAAGATGTGTATCCAGGCATCATTCAGGATGTAGATGCAGTAGGCTGTACCCTTGTGAAAACAATGAGCATCATTGGCAAGAACCGTTTCTTTTGGCCTATGGAAGATGATGTTCTGTGGTATGAGCCACATGATCTGCTTGGTCTTGTCCCAGAGCCCCAGCCAGTCACAAAAAGGCACATTAGGCTACCAGAGAATGTGTGGGAGAAGTTATGCTCCCTCAGGGAATGAAACAAACTTGTGTCTAAGGTTTATGTTGGTAGCACACACTAAACAGTCAAAATAGCTTTTTACAAAGTAATATCTGAATGCTGTTAATTAAAAAAAACAGTGCTGAAAATAAAGACACTTCAGTTCTGCTATTGAGGTTCAGCATATGATGAGTTTATATTGTTAATTGCATTTTCTTATTGCTAGTGTGTAAAATCAATTGGTTACTTACTGTATGCAGTTGTTGCAGTTAGAGAATATGATACATGTTTTTTAATGACTTAAAACACAATTTTTCTTACTATACTGTATTTCTTACTTGTATTTGGCTTTTTATGACAATGTTCAGATGATTTGTAAGCCGGTTGATAATCACAGGCAGTTCCTTGACTGACTCTTGTTTAATATGGGTCACGCCACTGTTGCTGTGCATGAATTAAAATGCTACACACTTATTTGAGAGTGCTGAAAACTTTATTTTCTATTTTATAATTTTTTGGATTGGCATCCATCATAAAGGACATTTGAGTAGAGGATGAAAATTCTCTTGTTGCATCCTTATTTATGTCAGAAACGAGCCAGCCGGCCTGAAGAAGATTTTATTACATAAGCAATGCTGTGGTAGTTTACCAAGTGATTAATTTTAATGGAAGGTTAAGTGTTCAAAAGCTGTTGTTTAAAAAAAAAAGTAGTATGTTCTTTATCTTGCATTTGTTGTAAAAAAAAAAACACGCCGGTGTTAATTTTATGTCATTACCAAAACATGTCATTACCGGAATACATTGTCATTACCATCACAACACATTTTTTGATAGAAAATGTAGCTTTTTGGTTAAGTTGGGTTTTACCTCAATCATTGTGGTCAAGTTTAAAAGTCTAAGTTTGCATTTTCCGAAAGAATATATGTTGCAATTCAAATATTCTGATTAGTATGCAATATTTCATCGTTGAGATAAGGCAATATATTAAAAAGTTGGAGAGAAAAAGTTGCTAAAATGTATTTTAAATGTACTTACAAATATTTAGAACATGATTCTTAAAGAGGATGTTTTGTACTTACTGGAAGGATTGTGAAAACTTTGCTTGTCAAATCATTTTGTATTAAAATCAGTGTTTGGTTTTTGTGATGGTAATGACATTTTGCTATGACAACTTTGAAAAAAGCATCATAATATCAAAATTGTCATGCAGTACAATCAAAGCTATGGTCAGATCTTTGTTCCAGACCAATTGACAGACCTTTTGAAATAGAAAAAACAGAGATTAAAGATTTTTTTTTTTCAAAATTCAATATATATACATATATACACATATATGTATATATATATATATATATATATAATATACATAAACGTTACTAGAGGTTACATTGAACAGTAATAATAAAACATTTTAAAGCCGTTCACAATATCAACCCAATCATATAAAGTGCTTTGTATTAAAACAACATACCTGGCTCCTCTGCCTGCCATGGGTGCGACAAGAGGCCGAGGGACGGCATAT